>BQNB010040741.1:0-43732 GCA_026074375.1 Tanacetum coccineum
TCCTTTTGTGGAATTTGACCTTTTGCCTTGGTCAAGGGCATTCGGTTAGGATCTGTATTAGGGTTGCTATATAAGTGTATGGCTTGAGATAGCTCAACAGTGCCGTAAGGAAAGACTTGAGTGATGGTGAATGGTCCACTCCAACGGGATTTTAGTTTTCCCGAGAAAATCTTCAATCTTGAATTAAAGAGGAGGACTCGATCACCGACGTTGAAAGCGCGATTTTTGATCTTGGAGTCATGGATTCTCTTTGTTTTTTCCTTATAGATCAATGAGTTCTCATAGGTAGGGGTGGCAATTTCTGACCCGACACGAAACCCGACCTGAAACCGACACGAAAATTAACATGTTCGGGTTGAGTCTAATAGATTTTGGGTTGGGTTTGGGTCGACCCATCTGACCCGTTTATTAAACAGGTTAGGTTCGGGTTGAGAATAAATTAAGTGGGTCGACCCGTCAACCCGTTTAAGATTTTTTTCTAAAATTAAAAATTATTTATATTTTATTATATGTGTTAAATGGGTCAAATGAATCGACCCGCAAACCTGTTTAACATGTTTAAATGTGCCAACTTTTGTATTAAAACGAGTTAAATGGGTCAACCCGAAACCCGTTTAACTAATTCAACCCGTGTAACCTATTTAACCCGCCAACCCAAGTATATATATGGGTTACATGGGTCAGGTTCGGATTATGGGTAAACAGGTTAGGGTTGACATAGCTGACCCGATTATTTAAATGGGTCAGGTTCGGGTTGAGGTTTTCTGACCCGCCAACCCGAACCCACCAACCCGAACCCGACCCAAATTGCCACCCCTACGGTTTAGGTCATTGATTATCTCAACCCAGACTCCTCCAACATAATCATCAACATCAAATCATTAACCTAATAGCTTAGAGTATATTAACGCAAAAACTCTTGTGATTTTAACCCAGATCAGAGTAGTCATAGTGTGTGGCCTTATATACAGAAGATTCAGATGCGGCTTTCTGTTTGTCGTCTTTCTTTTTTTTGCTTAAGTGACAGATAAACTTCCACGCCTAGTATTTCTTGTGAGTTTTATTGTTCCTAGGGCTTCTTTGTTGTTCCATTTAATCTATGGATTTTATTTGACAAACTTTTATTGGATGTAGCTTATATTTGGTAAAAGATGCCCGTGGGTGCACTACATGGAAGAAGCAAGAAAAAGTAGTCGTACTTTGGAATTGGTATCTAACACATACAGTTTCTGATAACTGGATTTGACTTTTGGTATGCAAGTGGTCTCTTAATCTACTTGTACATGAATAATTTTATCTAAACAGCTTTCTTTGCATAAATATAACATGTGTAATAATTTTGGGTGTATGACTTTTATTATCTGCCAAAGATCATATTCTGCTTGAGGGTGTTTCATGTTCTCAACCTGTATTTCATTCAAGTTTTGATCTTTGCTTCCTTTGAAAGTATGAAGTGTCCAGGCTATGAGAAACTGCTTCGTCTTTTTTTTATTATATTTTTTGTACGAAAGATTATTAGACTTTGATAAATTATTTGCCCAAGTTATCTACATGACATTGGATCTTTTGTCACCACAGCCATGTTTCGCTGGCGTGGATCTTCTCATAAACAAGAGGAGGAGCATCATGAGAGACAACCTGAGGATAAGGTTTATATTAAAAGTGAACCTCAATAACTAGAACTTCAGCTAAGATTGCAATGCTGAATTTTTGTTGTTGTTGTTGCAGTTGAGTGAGCTGAAAGCTGCTCTTGGTCCACTAACTGGACGCAATTTACTATACTGCACTAATGAATGCTTAAAAAGATATCTGGAAGCTCGTAACTGGAATGTAGACAAAGCTAAGAAAATGTTGGAAGAGACACTTGTGTGGAGATCCACCTATAAACCTGAAGAAATCCGTTGGGTAAGTGATTAAACTTTTCATGACATATCTTAAATATGAAAAATCATCTTCACGGTTCATCTTTTGTAATTGAAATGAAATTGAGCCAATAAGTCAGAGAAAATTTTCGGTATATCCGATATACAGGTTGCAACTTTCACCAATGGGTCGATTTGGCCATTTGGGTCATGTTTATCTGAAACGGGTTGAAAGTCATCCAAAGTCTAACGGATGCAACTTCTTAAATCATCTTCGTTCATAGATTCAGATTATTCGTTGTTATAATAACTTTCTTTTGGTAATCATAATTCATGGCATGATTCAGAATTGAAGGAAGACAGACATGAAATGCTAGATGGCAAACATTGACCATCTGTTAGAAAGGGAAAAATGCAATTTTTTTTTTAACAATTTCAACGTTTTGATGACATTGTATTTAATAATTTCTTTTTTACCTTTTGTTGGTCACCCACACAACACGTAACTGGTTAATCATTTAGTTTTTGAACAAGTATGTTAAATCAAAAAAAGCAAAATTATGTGACATCAAATGGTAAAGAGGCAAACTTTTGTAATATCAAATGGTAAAAAAATAATATATAATTACCGGCTATTAGAGTTCAATTACTTAAATGGTAAAAAACAGTGGTTGCCCAACCCGAACTCTACAAAATGCCGTTTGACCTACAACCCAACGCTCACGACCCGTCGATGTTGCCACTTCTACTTATTACCCCTTATTAATCTTTCTCTTTCCCTTGCTAGGAAGAAGTTGCAGCAGAAGGTGAAACTGGGAAAATGTTCAGAGGAAACTTTTATGACCGTCATGGAAGAACTATTCTGATAATGAAACCTGGATTGCAGGTGATTATATATATATCTCAGAATCAGAAAATTTTCCTCGGGTCAATTTTTAAGTTACATAAATCTTATCACGACATATTTTTCAGAATACAACATCATTGGACAGCCAAATCAAACAGCTGGTCTACATGATGGAAAACGCAATTCTAAATCTGCCACAAGGCCAGGAAGAAATTGTGTGGTTAGTAGATTTCACTGGGTTGTCTTTCAGAATCAATGTGCCAATTAAGACCGCTCGAGAGACTGTAAATGTACTACAGAATCACTATCCTCAGAGACTAGGCGCTGCAATTTTATACAATCCGCCACGTATATTTGAAGCATTTTGGAAGGTTTGTGTTGTTTGCTACTTTCTGTATGCATATACTTTGATTCTAAGTTCTCAAGAGGTGGCAAAATGGGTGGATCGGGCAAGTTGGGCAATGGATTAAACTGTGAAAACCAGTAATTCTGAAACACGTCCGGCTAGAGTGATCTGAAATACTTTTTGTCCAAAAGTTTTATGATTCTAATTTTTTTCTGTAATATGATAAAATGTAAATTTTGGGCTGTAATTTTACCATTTGATTTGTTAGAGATACAACACAACGTGAACCATCACTGATATGCAGATTGTTCAATATTTCTTGGATCCAAAAACATTCCAAAAGGTCAAATTTGTGTACCTGAAGAATAAAGAGAGTGTGGAGCTCATGAAATCATATTTCGATGTGGATAATCTTCCAACTGAGTTTGGTGGAAAAGCGACCATGAAGTATGACCATGAAGCCTTTTCAAAGTTAATGGTTCAGGATGATGTTAAAGGTGCGAAATATTGGGGTTTTGATGAAAACACAGCTCCTGTTGAGACTAATAATTCAACTAACAGCAACCATGCTATTGGAGCAACAGTTGCTCCGGAGCCTGAGTTAGTTGGTTAGCCTAAAAGCTAACCAAGAAACTGGTATCATTGTTGTAGAAGGTATATGTAGTAAGCATAATGGTCTATCTAATCTCAGTTATAGTAGACGGGTACTAAATAAATAGTGGACAAATAGTTGGTAACGTGCCTGATAAATGTATGGTGGACGAAACACCATTAATGTTCTTACTCAAGTTCTTACTTATGACACTGGAATTCTCGATATTATATATAGCATATAGCACTTGTTCGCACTTTTATCGATTTGGTTGTTTATCACTTGAACCTTTTCTGACAATGTTAACACTGTGTTAAGAAAGAAGACTAGGTGAAGAAGTGAATTAGTTTAAACTTCGGGAAAACCTACTGATTCAGTAGTATGAAATTAGAGTTTCTACTTATGAAGCTTCAAATGCTTAACCTTTGCGCTCAAACCTCACTGGTAAAAAAGTAGCAGGGAAATTACGAGTATACGAGCTTTATATAATTTACAACATGTTGTTAAGTTGCGACTAAACTAAACAAACTTCTTATGGATAAATTTCATGAGCTCCACACTCACTTTATTCTTCGGGGTACACAAATTTGACCTTTTGGAATGTTTTTGGACTCCATCAATAACTCAAGACATTGATTAGTTCTGTTATGAAAAAGCAACTCAAAGAATTTGTAGATAAATTGTGTTAGCGACAAAGAACTAGATATGTTTGAACATGATACAATCACAGATCCAGTATTCACATCGTAAACATGATTAGGAGTTTGGAAGTCCTGGATCAAAGAGTTAAATTTTTGGCTCGTAAAAAGCTGTTATGAACAAATGGAACTTTTTGGCTGTACTTCTAGATCTTAAACAATAAAAACATGTTAAAGATTAATCATGTAGGCTGTGGCAAAAAATAAAACAAAGTTAAAAGAAGTTGTCGCTGCCCGGGTTCGAACCGGAGACCTTTTGCGTGTAAAGCAAACGTGATAACCACTACACCACAGCGACTTTGTTATTATATTCTGGTTTTAACATCCTGTTGCATGGTTTGGACATAGTGGCGATTTGATATTTGAAAAATATGAATGTGTTTACTCAGTTGGATGGGTTCGAACTAAACCGAATAAAGTACAGCCAATTCTTTTCGGTTCGTGAAAAAGGATAGACATTTATCAAATTGTTTAGCTGAGATGGTAGGCTTGTAAAGGCAGGTTCGAGATGGTAAAGTATCGGGAATGAAATGAATATGGAACAGATGATCGATTAGCAGTGTTTTAAAACTCAGTTCGACCTAGCTGGTTCAACCGATTGAGCCGGTTCCGGTAAAATAATATGAGTAAAATTAAATCAGGTTTCATATTTTCGAATCCTATTTAGACTCGTCGGGTTTGAAGTGACCTGGGTCAACCCGGTTTTTGAGACCCGACCGGGTTTTGCTTTTTTTCGTGTTTTTTTACAAATAAAGCAAGTTAATTATATATACTTGCGATGTAATTTTATTTTTACACGTTATATTTGTTAGTTTATAGTTTTTTTGCCTTAGTGTATGAAATATTCATTTCATGATTTATATATATATATATTTTTTTGCAAGACCGTGTTGACTCAGTGGTCAAACCGGTTAAGTCGGTAACCCGATGACTCGACTGAATCAATCAGAGACTCGTTTTCAAAACATTGCTGATGTGTCCTCGGCCTACTCATCAGTCCAAAACAAGTCGATTCACTATTACTCATCTTAAGTTTAAATGCGAGTAAATCTATCCCGTGAAAGCTTAAATCTCCATCCAATATGGCATTTTATTAGAACTAAAGGCCCGATTGGGATCTAATAGAAAAAACATCATGAAGACCATCGTAACGATCATGATAGATCATTCACTTTACACAAAAAAGAACTTCCGAAAAAGCATCTACACTGCCATCCGGCAAACATTCCTTGATTGCTTACACTTAAACTTCTTATGTCGAGACGACATCGATCGAGTGGTGCAAATTTAATACTGCAACACACACTATACTAAAACGATCCTGCAAGTTTTTTGTTGGTGGGATTGTAGGATTTTACGATCTAACTCGCGATCTTAACAGCCTTGGGTGCCATAGTCTTTTCCCGAACAATTTATGCATATTTATTAGAAACTTAAGAACCCCGCAATTTTTTTCCCACATTCTTTCGCGCTTAATATTTATCAACTGAATCAGGAGTCTTGAAAGTAGAGAAGAAATAGGAAATAGGCCCCAGTACTAACAAGAAAGGACTTGCTTAAGGTAAGACTACCGCCAAATGAAAGTGGATATACCCGGCGGTAAAAAAACTTGTGCACGTACTTAGAAGTGATTATATAAACTAAAGATACAATGCAAAGCTTTTATTGAATTGATGATTAACTAAAGAGAATACACGAGTATTTATAGAACAAAATAAAGATGAAACCCTAAAAACAAAACGGGCCTAAACAAGTGGGCCGGGCCAACAGGCCTTTATTAGCTAACATCCCCCTCAAACTCACAATGCCGCAGCAGTGAACATTGAGAGTTTGCCAAACATAAAATAAACTAAAACTGAAAAACAAACACAGAGCGGAGCGTCCCAGAGTGCAGACTCAGTGCTAGACGAAGTCTCAATTCGATGCAATCCGAACAAAAAACCAAAAAAAACAATACCAATGCTAATACCGATGCCGATGCCGATGCCGATGCCGATGCCGATGCCAATGCCGATGCCGATGCCGATGCCAATGCCGATGCCAATGCCAATACCGATGCCAATGCCAATACCAATGCCAATACCAATGCCAATGCCTAAAATTTATTCGACTCATCAAAACAAACAATTAAATAACCTAAAACCCAAATTAAACCAAAGGCCCATAACTAATCAAAAGGTCCAATAAATCTGATATCAAACAAAATAACAAATTACCTATACCAGCGAACTAGTGCTAACAAAAGCTAACTGATACGCTTTTTAATAAATAATATATACGACTATGGAAAATTACCAATTTACCCTTGAGGACAAAGGTGAAAAAAAATTCTTCAAAATATATATAATATAATATAATACGTATCTTAACCGGGAAGTATGATTCCCCGGGTCGTTATCCCCAACGATTTGTGAAATTGAAACTACGCTTGTTCTTCGGACGATGATTTGAATGGGAAACAATAGTTGATTTGATTAACTACTTTTAACAATTAAAATTAACAAACTCTAACTATTAAGCATGCAAACAAATAACGGGAAATCAAAATTTAACTAAAAACGCAAAACGGGATCCTTAAATGAAGGTCAAAAACCCTAATTTGCTAAAAATAAACCTAACTTAAATTTTACTTTTAAAATGGACTCTATTTGACTAAAAAGTAAGTTTAAAGAAAACTAGAACAAAAACGGAGTTGAAATGAACGTTAAAACACGAAAAACGAAAACGAGAACGAATCCCGTTCTTTAGAAAACGAAATTTTGTAATTTAGACCCTACGAAAGCGAAACTAATTTTCCTATGAACTTTAGGATAAAAGAAAATTTTCTAAAAAAGATTTTTATTTTTTTGATTATTTTTCTATTTTTTATGATTTTTTAAAGTTTTTAATGAAAATAAATGATTAAAAATACTAAATGAACTCTAAAAATTCTAGAAAAATGACAAAAAATAGCTTAAACTATTTAAATCCTAGGAAAAATAAGCCCGAGATCACAGCTTATTAAATAAGCTGTGAAATAAGCTTTGACAGCTTATAAGGCTTATTGGCCAAACTTGTATATAAAGAATTAATTGTGCCAGGGTCTTATGAAAAAGACCCAAGGGCACAGCGGTAAGGAGTGGGTGTGTGTGTGTATAAAAGGTTGAGGTGTTGAGGTCGGGGGTTCGAGTCTTGCTCACCCCCGACTTCCACTTCCCTTTTTTTTGGTTTTTATGAAAAACTTAAAGAACAAAAGTTATAGATTAAGCTTTTTTAAGCAACTTTAATAAAGCAACTTAGGTCTATAATTCAAAAAATAAGCAGATAACAGCTTATCTAATAAGCTGTTTCAGAAACTTGTGTTTTGAGATTTAAAAAGCTATTCTACACTAAATTAAGCACAAAGTTCTTATTTAAGCACCATTTTCAAAACTAAAAGATGTCCTAGAAAGCTTATGATGTGTAGAAGCTAAATTTAATAAGCTAACTTTACTAAGAACACTAGCAGATCTCTAAATTTAATGATCAAAAGAGTAAACTCGGGAACTAACAAGAAAAGCTCAAAGACTAAAAATCTAAATAAGCTAAAAAGCTCAATAAGCTATGACAGAAGCTTAGCTTTTGCAAACTTAACAATCCTCATATAAGCTATAAATCAAACTCATAAAAACTAAACTTATAAACTAAAAATCAAAATTTAAAAGCTAAGACTTAGTTACTACTGTTTTTGGCTTTTTGAGATTTTTGATGAACTTTTAAGGCTAAATTAATCCTAAGTTATAAGCTAGGAATTGAAAACAAGTTTTAATCTATATTAATCTATATGATAACTACACCCCTACTGATTTTTAAACTCTAAAACCTAAAAACTCTATCTTAAAATGAAGCTAAAAAGACAGCAGTAGTAACTGTTGTTACTACTGCTGATGTATTTGGCAAATGAGCAAAACACAAATGCAAGAGACCTAGATGGTCAATCCTGCAATGAATACACTTCAATGAGTGTGAAGGAACACAACACAAGCAAATGACCAAACCTAGGAAAGCTTGGTTAAACTTTTAACTAGCTAAGAAAATGAAAAAGTCCCCTGGTGCAGGAACAAAGGATTAATCCTCAAAATATCCTTAAACATAAACTAATGATGCAAACCTTTTGAAAACTAATTTAATTACGAAAATGAAGCTGACCAAATTGAAAACACAAATTCAATCTGACTTATGAAGGTCAAACTGTATTAATCCAAACACCCCTTTAACTAGGACAGTTTCCATTTAAGCTTCCTAAACTGAGATTTAATGACTAAAACTTAATAACCAGATGATAAACAGCTTATAGCAAACCTAAGCAAATTACAAGACAATTTAATAAGCTATAAGCTAAATTAGTCTATTTTTGGATTTTTTAATGATTTTTTAGACAAATTATGAAAATCTAAGATCTATACTACTAAAGCCTAAAACAGATTGTAAATCAAGTTTAATAAGCTAAATTAGACAAGTTTAAACACTAATAAGCAATCATTTAAGCAAAATAAGCTAGATTACACTAAGAAATTTTAAAACAAGAAGAGTAAAGGGAAACTTACAACCTGCCTTAGCTTAACAAAGGCAAAATTTGCTCCAAGAGCTTATCAACAGCTCTAGCTTATCCTTATGGATAAGCTAGTAAAATCCTTGGAAGCTCTTCCATAGCTAGCTTCCCTTCCATAAGTCCACAATTAATAAGCAAGGGTATTTAGGCTGATTTTAGAGTTTGAGTTGATTAAATGACTTATTAAACTCAAATCTAAGCTTAGAGACTTAGATGAGCTTGTAAGAGCTTTTGAGAAACTTATCAAACATTAACAGCTTATTAAACCATATTTTAAGAAAAATGAGCTTATGACAGAATTAAGAGCTTAATAAGAAACTTTTGATAAATTGGAAAACAACTGATTACAATACTTGAATTAAAACATTACATGGAGAGATCACTAACTAAAACATTTTTGAAAGAAAAGTTACATAAACTAAATAAGCTGAAAATTGTAAAAAAAACTCTCTTGTGTGTGTGAGAGTGAGGCTTTTTATAGCCCTCAGCTGAAGCTTATAGGCTCTCAAGGTTGTTACATGATCCTTTCAATCCCTGCCCTTCATTTCTTCAATCATTGGAAGTCTAATCTTGGCCGTTGGATCAAATTATAACTCACACGGATTGCCAGCTTGGCAATCCGTGATAGAAACAGCTCGTGCTTCTTTTGAGAGTATATCAAGTGTAAATTGCCATTTCCTTTGTGCTTCCTTCAATCCAACGTATCATTCCTTTTTGGGTCTTAGCCAATGAGGGCTTGTTAATGACGTTTTATCCTGCCAACATGTACTCCTTTTCTTGAATTGTCTTTATTAACCCTTAATTAGCAAAAGCCCCGTGGTTTGACTGAGAGGTTAAATTGGGAGAGATGGTGAATAGTAACACCGACTTTTCCCGCTCTTTTTTACTATAAGGGTGCGTTTGAGTGTGTTTGACCCGGGAGTGTTTGGTTTGACTTCGGGTTATAAAAGGGAAATGGGCCTTGGGCCGGGTATTGGTTTTGGACTTTAACAATTGTTTTAACTTTAGTTTTATAAATATTAACAGGTGTTAACATTTAGGGATTAGGGACTAAATTGTAACTTTTGGATTTTGTCTTTTTGTTGTTTGACTTGGGTTGACTGAAAATTGAACAGGGTTTATAGCTTCCTCCCGGCTTTTTGCGTGCTCTTCCGTTCTTTTGTTCGTGTTTGCCCGGTTTTAACCGTTTTCTTGTGGTTTTTGCTTATCCATACCTGCACATACAAAACACAAAAATAAGCATATCTTTACCATTTTTATTATGTTTTTGGTCTTTATTGGGTTTATTTTGATATAAAATGGATATGTGTTTTCACACATATCAAAATTCCCCAAACTAAGCGATTGCGTGTCCTCACGCAATATTATATGCCTTATAACCAAATACCTCGAAACTTCCCCAAACTAAACCTTTGAAAAGTAGGAAAGATTTTTGTGAAGAAAGCTAAAATATCACAAGTTATAAAAACCCCTATTTCCCATTTTCTAAAACCTCTTTTTTCAATTTTTTTTATTTTTATTTATAATGGTGTTATTTTGACTTTCGTTATTTCCATAACCGTTAGGGATCATAGAACAAGATGCATTTCGAATCCGAGAATGCCCCAAAAAAGATAAATTCATCATTCCCGACTTTTCACTTATCCAAACCAAGCTTAAAACAAAATCACAACTAAATATCAGTAAAGATGCTAACACTACTCATATTTGCAACTTGTGAACTTTTTACTCTCGATATTTATTATATGAGTGTGCTATCTTGAATTTCAACCATGCATCAACTTTTTGCAACATACTATGCTTTATGTTCCACATTAGAATAATAAGTTTAAAGGCGAGATCATCCCATGTAGCGACTTTCGTCTCGGCACATCCCAACCTTGCGGCTAAGTGACCAGGCTTTTGATACCCCACAGAGACTAGTATCGGGACTCACGGACCTTAGGTTTCAAAAACTCTCAGGCTTCCCGAATATTCATAGCTTATAAAATAGAGTAGTCAAAGTGCAAAAGCATATTTGAATTTAACAAAAAGAAGTCAATTATTAATTTAATTTAACTATTTAGACATTTATGCAATTGTAACCCTCGACCTTTTAGAAGGCTGCAACATCGGTTGTGAGCCGCAAGAAAGCAGGCAAACATTATCATCTCGGATCTTTAATTCCTACTATGGGCTTTCTTTGTAAGACTACCACATTAGGTTGTTGAGCCGGCAAGAGGTAGTAAACTTTTATCAACCCACAGCTTTTATTATAATATTTTTTTTATCATTTTTTTTAATATTTATGTATTTAAAGAAGACTTCTTTTTGAAAAATTCAAGTATAAATTTGAACTAAGACTAAAATTTTTGCTATATATTACATAAAAATTGTTGATTTAAGTTTAATCTCCAAAAACAGCACGTATATTAATCCGGTTAAGAGCTTATGGGAGAAAAAGCAACAAGTTACATACATGAGCTCTTAAGATTTCCAAATAATCTTTGTTTAGCATCCTACTCATACTTAACTCTATCATTTTTCGTTCTTCGCAAATTAGCGAACGCTTAGCCTAAAAGTTAAGGAACAAGCTAGAGCTCAACACGCTCGATCGGGTCAAAATTTACTCTTATTCTTACCCAGCAAGAAAGTCAAAATTGTGACAAAAACACTTATTTTATTTATATTTTTCTACAAATAAAACTTAAAAATTTTAAAATTTTTTGAAATTTTTGCTATTTTTGCGGGAAAACGGGGTACGTGAGAACAAAACAATAAGTAGGCAACATCAAATCGATAGATTCCCTCCCCAAACTAAAACGAAACATTGTCCTCAATGTTTAAGGCGGGTCTCTACGCAAATCTAAGCCGTTTATTAATTATGCAAAGATAAACGTGAATCGATAAGATAAAAGGATATCGGATTTCCCCAAACTAATTGCTAACAAAGGA
The DNA here is from genome assembly GCA_026074375.1 of Tanacetum coccineum. NCBI lineage: Eukaryota > Viridiplantae > Streptophyta > Magnoliopsida > Asterales > Asteraceae > Tanacetum > Tanacetum coccineum. Next base: position 11,850 of record BQNB010040741.1, read on the forward strand.
TAGGAAGCTCGAGTGATCCGGGACACAACACCGAACACGAGAGTCTTCAGAAAATTTGGGTTCATCCTGCAAACAATCACAAGTACAAACAACAAACACAAAGAACGGAAGAGTACAAGCCTCCTCACACACATTAGAAACTAGAAAGAAAAATAGAAAATGGATAAGCATGGGGTGCCTCCCACGAAGCGCTTTGTTTTTGGTAACCGAGTCACATAGCTTGACTCGATCCCTGAATTCATTCGTCCTTAGGGAGAGCAAATGGAACTGACTTAAGAGAAAAATGAAAAGTAGAGATGCCAGGGTCAAAAACGAGGTTCTCATTTCTGAGAGAGAGAATAACAGGAGAATCCTCGGGGTAGGTGAAAAATGGAAGAAAAGTCCAAATGACAAATGTGAAGGAATTGGACACTCTTCAACATTTAAGATAAAACAATATCCCCTAGGATTAAAAATCTTCATTTCTCATGGCTAGCAGGGCTTAAAATTTAAACAAACGTCTGGTGGTTCCGGTGGAGGACGAGGAGATGATGGGTTGTCTTGATGATCAAGGTTAGGTAACTCATTATCTTCATCTTCGGAATCATCATTCTCAACACCTGGTGGAATTAAATCATCTGGAACGAGGAATATATCGATCTCTTCTTGAACGGGGTCATTATCCTCAACGGGGATAAGAGATGTGGGAAGAGACTCGATAATTGAACTCGGATTAGCATGAACATTTTCCTGTGATCGGGAAGTTGAAATCTCACAAAGCAAAGTCATACGATTAAGATAATCCTCATGTTCACGAACAATCCTTGAAGGAAGTGTAATAAGTTCACCGGCGAACTCATGGTGAAGAGGATCACTCCTTGGAGAAAAAGTAATCGAAGATTCATTTTGTTCTGGTTCATGATCGGAAATCACTTCGGGAGCGAGATTATGGGTGGTATCATCACTAAGCAGATTCTCAAGAAAAAATTACGCCCTCCTCTAAACTGAAATATCCTTCCTCAAAATTAGAAGAAACTTTCATGGCTAGAAAAGCATCGATCTCATCAATATCGTCTTCTGGAGCGAAACACTCAACCTTATCGGTTAAAGGTGTGTTAAGTAAAACTGGCTCATCGGAATCTGAAACGTTGGAGTTCTCATTTTCGACATCTTCAACCGTCTCGTTAAAGAGAGGATTTACGTTGCTAGAGGTGAAGTTATCATCAAATTCGAAAAGAAGGCTTGAGCAAACTTGAAAATTTTCTACATAAACGTCTTTTTTAAAGAAGAAATGAGTTCATACGGCGAACTCCTCAAGTATATCACTGAGTCTTCACCCGGAAAGAACTATGAGGAAGAGCATAGAATGATTAATAGTGGTACTGCCACTAAATGGCTCATCTTTTCGAACAAATCAACGACAGCAAATAGCATGAGCAAATTTCTTATTCTTCTTTTCTCAATTTCAGCATAAAAAAGACGAGTTCACAGCTTCCTACTCTTAAAGTTAATTTTTCCTCATATAGATCAATGAGAGCTTTTGCAGTGCGAAGGAAAGGTCTCCCTAAAATAATAGGCACTCTCGGGTCAGGTTCTAAAATTAACCACAACAAAATCAGCAAGAAAAGTGAAACCATCAACTCTTAACTAACAACATCCTCGGCTAACCCATTTAGTCTTAACGAACGGTTAGCAAGCTCGAGCGTCCATCGGGTGGGCCTTTCAAAGCTCCAAGCCCCAAGTAGCTTGTAGATAGAATGAGCAAAAGATTTATGCTAGCTCGGAATCGCAAAAGCATTAGTCCCTATCAAGTTTCTGTAAGCACACGGCATAAGAAATTTATCCGATCTTTGAGTTACTTCGGGAACTTTGTTCAAGATGATGGCAGAACATTCAACATTTACGGTTGTGATGGCGATTTCTTCAAGTTTCTCTTTGTTTCTCAATAAAGTGCTTAACCAAATAGTTGAAATTTCGGCATTTCGATGAAGCATCTTTTAAAACCAATTTCTAAACGGAGAGTTGTATAAACAACTTCATAAACCTGCTCGGCTGAGCAACTGGTTTATCTTTCTCTCTCACTTTCATCCTCTCGGGGTATGGAAGTTTAGGTTGATACGAATTAGGCTCTAGAGAATTTGGCTCTGAAACAGTTTTCTTAGCCTTTGGTTTTGGAATTTCAATAAAAATGAAATCATGATCCTCCGGAAGTGGGACTTGTGCGGTATTTTCTGAACTAGGTTTTTGCACTTTGTCCATTGGCGGCTCTGGGTTTTGTTCGGGTTCCTTTATAGGAGTAGAAACAACGGGTGTAGGAACAAGAGGAGTCGAAGGTCCTTCACAAGTTTTACCACTTCGTGTGGTGATAGCATTGACATGCTCACGAGGGTTAGTTACGGTTTGACTTGGAAGAGTACCTGAATTTAAAGACAAAGCGGTGTTGGAAGTTATGAACTTAGAAAGCATTTCCGTTAAATTTGTCATCTAGTTTTGTAAACCTTGGCCTTGATTTTGCATATTCCGTAATACAGCATCATTAGCCTTGACATAATTCTCAAAATCGGTCTTTGAAACACCTTGCATTTGCTGAGGAGGAGCTTGATAAACTGGTGGTTGAATCGTCGGAGGTTGGTAAACTTGTCCTTGGTTAAAGTTACTTCCACGGTTTTGATTGAAATTGGTTCCTCGATTTTGGTTGAAATTATTTCCTTGATTCTGATTGAAACAGTTTTGATTGTTTTGAATCGGAGGAAAACCAGGAGGTCGGATTTGATTTGAAACCATCGGAGGTCTAGAATTGGTATTTCCTTGATTAAAATTGGCTGCAGCAGCTTGTGAAACGTACTCTTGAATGTTGTCTTGATAAACATTGCCATCGGTGGCTGGACAGTTTTTATAAGAATGAGCACCTCCACAAGTTACACAACTCTGCTCGACCGCTTTTACGGGTGCGGGAGCTTGGGCTTTTTGTTTGTCGATAAGCATAGTCTTCATCATATTCTTAAGTTCAGAAACTTCGGTTGTAAGAGCAGCAACATCTGGTGAAATTCCTGGAGTAGATGAATTCGAACTCACTTTGGCAACGACTGCCTTGTTTCGTGAATTACGAACCTTGGATTTACTCTCGATAATTCTCAAGCATTCACGAGGCATCTTATCCAAAAAGTTTCCACCCGCAGCAGAATTCAACGAATCTTGATCATTAGCATTCAAAGCATTGTAAAACGTATCTAATTGATGTAATTCTAAAAATCCGTGATGTGGGCATGCTCGAAGAAGGTCATTAAATCGATCCCAAGCCTCGTAAAACGATTCGTCAAATCTTTGTTGAAATCTCGTGATTTCGTTCCGAAGATTTGTCGTTTTTAAAGGAGGAAAGAATTGATTAATGAATTTTGAAACAAGATCATCCCATGTCAAAATTGATCGAGGAGGTTCTTTTTCTAGCCAAATCCGGGCTGAACCTTCAAGAGAAAATGGAAAAAGCATAAGCTTAATTGACGTGCTCGGGATATCCGGGAATCTCATTGTTGAAGTAATCTTATTGAAATAACGAATGTGAGCATGTGGATCCTCTTTATCAAGTCCGAAAAACTGCTTGTTTTGAACAAGATTGATCAAACCATGCTTTAACTCAAAATTAGCATTGATTTCGGGAATTACAATTGCATCCTCGTACCCCTCGGTGGGTGCTTGGAGCAATTGTGCCATAGTCCGGTTATCAGCCATCGGAACTAAGGGAGGATTAACAAAAGGTTCTTCTAAATGAAATGGTTGAACAACAGCCGGTTGGGCTTGTTGTTGACGGTTACGGTTGCGGGTTTGAGAACGAGTGCGCATGCACAAAGTAGAAAAAGAAAATTTAAACTAAATTTAAATTAATTTTTTATTTTTTTTATTTTAACAAACTAAATTAACGGATAACGAGAAGACAAATTAAACCAAATAATCAAATTTACTTCACGGTAGCTCTTCAAAAATTTACTTTTTAAGGTGAGCCGTATTTCGTAAATGACACAAATGACAAGCTTTTAAATATTTGATTCGAGTTGGGAACTTATTATGATAATACCTCAATTGAAGGTATTATTTGTTGGTGTTCTTTTACCAACTTTGTTTATTTTTTAAATTGAAAGAGCAAATATTTTTGTATTTTTGTTTTTAATCTTTTAGTTATACTAAAAAGAAAAGAAAAATATTTTTTACTTTTTATTTTTATAATAATTTTTATTAATTTTTTTAACAAAAATAAAACTTTCAAAAATGAAAGGGTCTTCAAATTAATATCAACAAACTTCAAACGATAGAATCTTAATCACAAATCCCCGGCAACGGCGCCAAAAATTTGATACGCTTTTTAATATATAATATATACGACTATGGAAAATTACCAATTTACCCTTGAGGACAAAGGTGGAAAGGAAATTCTTCAAAATATATATAATATAATATAATACGTATCTTAACCGGGAAGTATGATTCCTCGGGTCATTATCCCCAACGATTTTTGAAATTGAAACTACGCTTGTTGTTCGGACAATGATTTGAATGGGAAACAATAGTTGATTTGATTAACTACTTTTAACAATTAAAATTAACAAACTCTAACTATTAAGCATGCAAACAAATAACGGGAAATCAAAATTTAACTAAAAACGCAAAACGGGATCCTTAAATGAAGGTCAAAAACCCTAATTTACTAAAAATAAACCTAACTTAACTTTTACTTTTAAAATGGACTCTATTTGACTAAAAAGTAAGTTTAAAGAAAACTAGAACAAAAACGGAGTTGAAATGAACGTTAAAACACGAAAAACGAAAACGAGAACGAATCCCGTTCTTTAGAAAACGAAATTTTGCAAATTAGACCCTACGAAAGCAAAACTAATTTTCCTATGAACTTAAGGATAAAAGAAAATTTTCTAAAAAAGATTTTTATTTTTTTGATTATTTTTCTATTTTTTATGATTTTTTAAAGTTTTTAATGAAAATAAATGTTTAAAAATACTAAACGAAATATAAAAATTCTAGAAAAATTACTAAAAATAGCTTAAACTATTTAAATCCTAGGAAAAATAAGCCCGAGTTCACAGCTTATTAAATAAGCTATGAAATAAGCTGTGACAGCTTATTAGCTTAAAATGCTAAAATGAGTATAAAGGATTAAAGGTGCAAAAGTCTTATGAAAAAGACCCAAGGGCACAGCGGTAAGGAGTGGGTGTGTGTGTGTATAAAAGGTTGAGGTGTTGAGGTCGGGGGTTCGAGTCTTGCTCACCCCCGACTTCCACTTCCCTTTTTTTTTATGAAAAACTTAAAGAACAAAAGTTATAGATTAAGTCTTTTTAAGCAACTTTAATAAAGCAACTTAGGTCTATAATTCAAAAAATAAGCAGATAACAGCTTATCTAATAAGCTGTTTCAGAAACTTGTGTTTTGAGATTTAAAAAGCTATTCTACACTAAATTAAGCACAAAGTTCTTATTTAAGCACCATTTTCAAAACTAAAAGATGTCCTAGAAAGCTTATGATGTGTAGAAGCTAAATTTAATAAGCTAACTTTACTAAGAACACTAGCAGATCTCTAAATTTAATGATCAAAAGAGCAAACTCAGGAACTAACAAGAAAAGCTCAAAGACTAGAAATCTAAATAAGCTAAAAAGCTCAATAAGCTATGACAGAAGCTTAGCTTTTGCAAACTTAACAATCCTCATATAAGCTATAAATCAAACTCATAAAAACTAAACTTATAAACTAAAAATCAAAATTTAAAAGCTAAGAATTAGTTACTACTATTTTTGGCTTTTTGAGATTTTTGATGATCTTTTAAGGCTAAATTAATCCTAAGTTATAAGCTAGGAATTGAAAACAAGTTTTAATCTATATTAATCTATATGATAACTACACCCCTGCTGATGCAATTGACAAAGGGTAAAACTAACTTGCAGGTGTCAACCCTGCACTATACACTCTTATTGAGTGTGTCTAAACTTAACATAAGCAAAATCCAAGCTCAATGAGGCTTGGATTAAGTTTTTAACAAGCAAAGTAAAGGGAAAAATTCCCCTGGTGCAGGAACAAAGAAATTGAGCTTAAACTTTCTAGATTTTTAAATCTAACCTTTAAAATCTCTTTCACTACTGATTTAAGGTGATTTTGAAAATGATTTAACCAAAGATCATAACTCAGTTTGACTTTTAGGGGTCAAACAACACTAATCCAAACACTCCTTTAAACTTATGAATATTTATTTAAGCTAGTAATTAAGAAACTTAATGAAACAAACTTAAAGACCAGATGACAACTAGCTTATAATAGACTTAATAAACTTGTTTTAACTATCAATTAAGCTATAAACTAAGATCTAAAGTTTATGCTAATTTTTTTTAAATTTTGTTGATTTTATGACAGATTTAAAGAGCAATTATGAGAAATCTAATATCTATTCTATAAAAATCAAAAACAGATAATGAAAGCTACTTAACAAGCATAAAAACATATAGATAAGCACGGATAAGCAACTAATAAGCAACTAGATAAGTAACTTAAGCAAAATAAACTAGAAATTTAAAGACAAAGGAAATAAATGAGAACTTACAGTGTGCTTTAGCTAAACAAAAGCAACAATGCTCAAAGAGCTTTTCAACAGCTCTGGCTTATCAATGATAAGCCAGTATAAGTCCTTGGAAGCTCTTCCATAGCTAGCTTCCCTTCCATAAGTCCACAGTCAATAAGCAAGGTTTTAAACTGATTTTATATATTTAAGTGAATTAAAGACTGAATTAAGCTCAATCTTAGCTTAGAGACTAAGAGAGCTTGTAGATAGCTTACTGGAAGCTTATAAGAGATTATTCAATAGTAACATTATTTGAGAGAACTAAAAAGCTTATAATAGAATTTTAAAAGCAAAACTCAATTTATTTATCTAAAAGCTTGATTACATTACTTCTGAAAATGAAAATTACAAAGGCTTCAAAGAAAATTTCATAAGCTAATTATTAAAACTAAAATTAAGCTAAAATCTAAAGCTAAAAAAACCTCTCATTGTGTGTGAGAGTGAAGGGCTATTTATAGCATCCAGCTGAACCTTCTAGTCCTCTTGGTTGTTACACACTCCTCTCATCATTGGCCCTTGATCATTCTTTAATCATTGAGTCTTCAATACAAGCCGTTGGATTATATTGTCTCACACGGATGTGACACCTTTGTGTTACTTCTGTGAGTAGAATGAGTACAAATCCCAACATTTCCTTATGCTTTCTTCAATCCAACGTGGCATTCCTTCTTGGGTATTGGCCAATGAGAGGCTTAAGTGACGTTTTAACCATGTCATGTTGTACTTTGACACTTGAATTGTCTTTTTTGGCCCCCAATTGCTAGGGGCCCCATGGTTTGACCCTGGGTGAAAGGGTAGAAGACGGGTGAACACTGGTAAAACCACTTTTCCTGCTCGTTTTTACTTATAAGGGTGCGTTTGTATAAGTTTGACTCAGGTTTACCCTTTTGACTTATAAAAAGACTTGGGTCGGGTATTATTGAATTTGGGCTTATGGGTAAAGGGTTTTGGATATGGGTTTTAACAAATGTTAACCTCTGTTTTATAAATGTTAACGGGTGTTAACATTTAGGGATTAGGGACCGCTTTTGTAATTTTGGATTTTATGAGGGACTGAATTGTAACTTTTGGATTTGTCTTTTTGTGACTTTGACTTTGGTTGACCAAGTTGACTGAAGTTTGACTAGGGTTTGACTTTGATAGCTTCCTCCAGGCTTTTTGTGTGCTCTTCCATTCTTGTGTTCGTGTTTGCCCGGTTTTAACCATTTTCTTGTGGTTTTTGCTTTATCCGTACCTACACAATAAGAAAGACAAAAACAAGCAATATACAAGCCTTTTATGCACAGTTTTGGTCTTTTAAGGGTCTATTTTGATATAAAATGGATATGTGTTTTCACACATATCAGCATCGAATAAACATTTGTTATAGATAGCACAAATAGATTCAAACTTAGCATTTCTCACAGAATTCTTAACAAGTGCATTATTTATAGGTTCAGAAACAGAATTCGTCTTATTCAAACTAGATTTAACTTTCCTAGTGTGGTCTTCTACTTTATTCTTCTGATTGCTATGTGGTGGTCGCGTGATCCTAATATTCTTTGTATCGCCTAAAGGCTTTGATCCGCTAGCACTAGTAGTAAGTTTTACTCTTGTAGAAGTCAACAAAGGCTTGTTAGAATCTTTGGTTTTAAAAGAATCAGTCTGCTTGGGAATATTGCTTGAAGATGTGACAGGTTCAACAAATCTAACTTTTTGTCCTTATTTATCGATGTGACCCCCCCCCCCCAAACAAAAACTAAAAACCCCCCTTTCCCCTTCAAAAAAGACTAAAGATTTGTGAATAAGCATGCCTGAGAGACATAGACTAACAATTCCTGAACATGTTTTGTAAACATGCAAGCAGATTCTAATAGAGGTTCACTAGGATTCTGTGTTCTAGCACTTTCTTCAAATTCACGAAGAGTGTCAGTATATTCTATAGTCTTCTCAATGTAAACCTCATGAGCATCCCTATTGTTCTTAAGCCTAGGAGAAATAGGTTCTATGTCAAGCTTGAACATTCCTGGAGCAATAGTGGCATTAGGTTTTGAAACCACAGTATTGACAACATTTTCTCCTTTAAGTTTCCTTAATTCATTTTTCAATGCTATAATAGCAAAAACCTTTACTTGAAGTTGAGCATTTAAATCCGAATTTTCAACAGACTTTGCATTAATTTAAGCAGTTAAAGAGTCACAATGTTCTTTTGATTGAACACGTGTCTTTCTAATCGAGTCAAATTGGTCTTTGTAAATTGATTTCAAATTCTCTCGTTCTTTTCTTAAATTTTCATTTTTCAAAAGTAATTTTGCCGCACTATGTTTCAGTTCAATGTTGATTGTTTCAATCTCATCAATATCTTTCTTTACATTTTCCACACTATCTTTTCTACTCAAAGATTTAATTCTTTCTTTTAACTTTCTTATGACCGTGTCCTTCTCTTGTGATTGAGCTTTCAATTAATTTATTTCAAATAATTATTAAATGTGAGAGCATTTAGGTTTTCACCAGAATTTTCCCTTTAAAAAATCTCTTGATTAAGTTGAGTTGCTAATTCCAATGAAATGCAATGCTTTTCTAAATTTGAATAACTTTTGGCAAGTTTATCGTAAGCTTATTTTTCAATGAAATCTTTCTTTTTAAAAAGCTCAGTCTCAAGTTCTAGACACTTATTGCAATCATTCACACATGACTTTTTCACATCAAAAATATCCACAGAATTCGCAACAATATACACAATTTCTTGAGACATGATTTGGTTTAAGAGTTGATCATTATCAATCCTAAGTTGTTTGATTTGAATTTCAAAAACGTTCTTGTCTACAGAACACTGATCAACATCAACCTCCATTTGGTTAAAAATAGTTTGCACTTTAGTAATTTCATCGAGAAGAGTTTTATCAAATGCATTAAATAAGTCTTTTAAAACTGTTAAAAAGAATTATTTCAGTTAGAAAACACTCTTTTGTATGTTCAAAACCCCAAGACCCCGATGTAATAGCATCAGATGTTAGTCTCTTTTTCACCACTTTGTCAAAATTGGCCAGTTGATATTTTAATTTTTTAAGACTTTTATTTACCAAACGTACCTTAGGAAGTTCACTAGGAGCTTCGATTCTAACAGGTGTATGTGACGTAACGGGTATTTTAGAAAGGGACGAATGTTTTAACCAGAAAGCTTGTTCTGTAGACAATTCTTTTTGAGTGACAAAAACGTTTACCAAAATCTTCTTTAATATTATTCGATTTTGAATAGTCAATTGGATAAATCTTAATCTTTTTTTTATTAAAATTGGATCATTTTGTTTATCAAGCATCTTTGATCGGCCCTCTTTTTCCAAAATCAATGTCTCTTCATCATCAATCACATAAATCACAGCATGTTCTTTAGCAATAACACTACCATCATATAATGTTGGTTGAATCCGCCAAGCTTTTTTAAGATGGAACGGATTTTGATAATCAAGAGCTTGTTTGTGAGTGTCATCGTAAAAAACTTGTGGTTTCGTTAGCATATGCATTGCTTGCATAGATCGATACATCTAATATTCTCCAATTCTTTATGTTGTTTTTCCAAAACAATTTCCTTGTCAATGTAGTTAGACTCTTTTTCTTTAGACTCTATTTTGAAAATAGATAACGTTTTTGATAAAGACTTATTTTCTTTGACATTATTAGAAAGAGTTTCTTTAAGTGTATCGATCTACTGCTGACAAGCCGTAAGCTTTGCATTTCTATCGCGAATTAAATCATCCATCTGAGAATCTATTAATTTTCCCCTTTGATTCAAATCTACGTTAAGTCTTTGTTTAAAAATAGCGTTTCGTTCTTTGTATCTCTCAAGCTCAGCTGTTAATGATTCATTTACCATTTTATTTATCTGATTTTCCTTATCTAAATGAGCTACGTGATCAGTCATTTGTTCAACCAAAGATAGCTCCAATAAATCATTAGGTGCAGAAGGATTAGTATCCTGAATAACCGCATCTTATGACTCTTGCAGATATTGAGAGTACGGAATGATATTACTACCACTATGTATCTCATTATCTTCAAAATCATCAACATGTGTTTGTTCAGAATACTACATCTCTTGCACATCCTGATTAATCATATCATTCGGATAAGAATCGGAATATGGTACCTCAGAGAGAACTTCATGATCACAGCTTGAAATATTTGCCATTAGAACCGCTTTAGCTGAGGATAAGTCATCACAATCCGAGTCATATGCATCCAAGTCGTCTGTCTGGAAATCTGAATTCTGAGGGATTGTCTGTTGAGCAACTAGAGCTTCGGATATACCAGGGTCTACTAAAAATGCAAGTTGCTCTTCATCCAACATCTGACCCGCTTCCTGAGCTTCGGCTAACATCAATTTCTCCTTAAACCATGCAGCATTCCTTAGCCTTTTTGGTTAAGTACACTGTCTCGCCATATGCCCTTCTTTTTGACAGTTATTACACTTCACAACTCTTGGTGGACCAACTGCAACATTTCCCTTTGAAGTAGTAGTAATTCCTCTGTTTTCTATACCAGCATAACTATGATTTTGTCTTCCTTGAACTTGTTGAACAGTGACTCTATCATCTTGAATGGTTGCTTGATTTATAGGATTAGACGATGTTCTGAGTTGATTGTTTAATGGTGGAAACCTTGATGCTAGAGCAAACAGAAATGCCATTGCTTTTTTGATGCATTCAATCGGATCTTCTCCTTTCTAAAACATAGGAACGGCAAGACCGGAGTCCAATTAAGGAAATTTAGCCTGAGATTGTTGTGTCATTGAAGAAGGTATGAATGGTGAAGGGGAAACTGGATGTTGTTGTGGATTGACTGGAGTATGATGGTGTTGATGATGAATGGGTGTTGCATAAACTGGTGTGAATTGCCGAGGAGGGGATACATTGAGTAACCTGAATGTTGTGGTGACTGAGATGGATTGTATAGAGTTGGAGAGTTGGCTACGAATGCAAGAGGATCCGAATATCTTTCACGCGTGATACGAACTTCATTAGCATCTCGTTTATGTTGACTAAGGTATGCATACAACTGATCATAGTTGGTGGTATACAAACTCTTAGCTAACTTCACATCAGTGACAAACTTGCTCCATTTCGATAGAAGAGCATTCAGAAACTTGGTATTGACTTAAACTTGATAGTCATCCCAATAGTATGCATGTCATTGATCAGCTGAGAGAATCTCCAGTAGTACACATACAGTGTTTCACCCTGAACATAAGCAAACTTATCAAACAAGTTATACAATCTGCATTCACGTTCTTGGTATGATAATTCAGTTCCTTTTATTAGCATCTTAACTCTATCCCAAATATCCTTAGCCGCCTCTTGATGGTTAATAAGTGCATACACGTCAGTGGAAGATCGTAAAGAATGATATTCGTTGCTTGAACATCACAATCATCTTGAAGTTGTTGTGCTTCAGCAAGTTCAGAGTATTTCTTAGGTCTAGTTTGCCTATTTTCTTCAACAGTTGGATAAACCAATAGACCATTCTCGATTGAATCAAGCATCATCCTACCATGTTTCTTCCATTTCATAAATAGACGTATACGACTTACCCATGAATCATACATTGATTTTCAAGCATTGGAGGATGGTTCTCAGCTCCAGCAATAATGATGTGTTCTGCTAAAGTAGTCATCTTGAATTAATTGAAAAGTGAAATGATTAGCGAGTGATCGAACAGTGATAAAGAAGGATTGTGTTAAGAGTTGTTGTTGTTGGTGAATAAGATTGATATTCCACGGGATTTTACAAATCTTCACTAATACTAAGAAATCTAAGTATTTCGCGGGATTTTACAAAGTAAGACAAACCGTAAAAAATAAAATCTTTTTGTGACTGTAGTAATGTTTCGCTTGAATATGACAATTGTAATATTTCGCTTGGATTATGACTTATGTAATGTTTCGCTTGAAATAGGAAAATTGAACAGAGTCTTGTCTTACACAACTACGTGTTTCGCTTGAAGTGACAACCTGTCATAAATCGGTTAGAAACATATTTCGCTTGGGAACATATTTCGCTTGACCTAAGAAAATTGAAGCAGAGTTTCGTTTCTAAGAAATGACGTATTTCGCTTGAAGTCAACCTGTCATATTTCGCTAAACAACATATTTCGCTTACACATTTCGCTTAAATATGTATTTCGTTAGATTCAAAACATGTTTCGCTACCTTCAAAACGTATTTCGCATAAATACTTTTACAAAAATCCGGGTTTGATATTTAAGCATATTTATAAACTTTAACACACACGAATACTTCATTTCCTCTCATTTCTTGCATAACTAGTTATCTTAGGCCTATATCTTGCTTAAAATACAAACTTTAACACTTTTAAACACAAAAATCTGGGTTTGATTTTTAAGCACACGAAAACCAAAAAAACAACTAAAACTAATGATCTAACCAAGACATAAACGCACACAAGCTTGCGATATCACCCCATGACGTCTGATACCAATTGTAGAAGTATCAAATCACTTAACAACTAATCAAGATAGAAAGTTTAGAGAGAGACAGAAGGGTTGTAGCACTTAGTGAGAAAGAAAGGAAAAATATATTAAGATGAATGACCAAATGAACAACTAAACCTCTCCAAGGCATAGAGAGGGGTATATATACCTTGCTTAGGGCTGGTCGACATAAGGGTGACTTATGCTGACCCAGTTAGCTTGGTAAGTTTCCAAATATTATGTTACGAGCTATACTATTACAACTTTGGAAGTGACCGAGTCTTTTCTTGATTCCTGACACTTAAACACTTATACGCATCTAAATTTTGTCATTTCCCTCCTTATGTAATAAGAAAAAACCAGCCCCCTTGGTATTATATATAAAACATCACCAAAATAATACTACACTTACCTAATCACCAACTATGTGTCATAATATCAATCAAACCTTACAAGATCTAGCTATGCACAAACCAACACACTTCCTTTTGCTTCTCCTTCATTCCTTATGCCACCCCCACTCCCCTCCCCATACTTCCCCTTTCATCTTGTCATAACTTGTCTTTAGATATTTACAAAACCATCAAATGCAAGAAAACTAGCTAGTTTTGCTCACCCTTTTCCTTATAGATAGAACACTCTTTTCCCTCATTTGACACACACAAATACTTCATTTCCTCTCATATCTCATCTGGTCATAAGTTAGAAACAACAAGGTTTAGGATTGCTAAAGGATTTCTAAGGAAATCTAGGATTTTGGTATAAGAAATTAGGGGTTTTTAAGCTTTTTGGGTTGATTTTGTGCATTCTTCTATCATCATAAATAGCCAAATTCGTGTAAGCTCTTCATGATACTCTATTTTACTCATATTTATAATATCTTTCTCCATTTCATATCACCACTATAGATTTATTGTGTTGGAAGTTGATTTAAACAAAGATACAAAACTTGGGTTGTTGAGTGGAAAATAGGTCAACTTGTATGCTTGTTTTAACAACTTTAAAGAACCCTTTTGGCAAATTTCTTTCCACGTTCTTTTAATATAAGGTCTTAGGTATGTTCTTGTATAAATTTATAAATTATGAGATTTTTAGCATTTTTAAATAATTTTTGCAAAACAGTGTGTCAGTTAGCTATCTTTCTAAATTTGAATCTTGCAACAACTGCCGATTGACTGCTGTTAAACTTGACTTGAGTAGTGCACACTATATAATGGAAAAGGTAAGACATAGAGCTAAGTGTACAAGTTACGTTTTTTGTAAGAGGTCTAAAGTATTGAGTAGATAAAAACCCCCATTTAAATCCGAGTACAAAAGTTTGGGGACAAGAACTCATTTTTACAGCTTGTCTTAAAAAGAGAATTTAATTTTTTTTTTATAAGTGATTTACACATGTGAAAATGGTATAAAAACTGCCCACTACAAATTATAGTAGAGTGATAATAACTTTATAAAACTCATGATCATATAAACAATATCAGTGTATGCACCTAAGGCGTCTAAATTATTTCGGTCCGTCGGTAGATTCATTGTTCCTTGAGACTTGTCGTATATATATCCCATTGTATCCCTTTGTTAGTGAGTTTCATACCTCACTTTACACGATTACTACTATCGTTATTCTGAAATACTATTGGGCTAGATATACATTTGCTCCGTTTTTTACTTATGGTCACAAGTATTTAAACTTATATTATAGCCTACTCTACCATTGCTAGAAGTCCCCACTATCATGAAAGTCTGTTAGATTCCTTTGTAAGCCCGAATGTGAATAGAATCAATTAGAGGGTTTGACAACCTCCCCCCGTCCATGTTTTGATAACTCTCACCAGGGTCAAACGTACCCATTTTCATTTGAGGATACATTAGTGATTTTAGCATAAGACAATTGAATACCGGGCAACAACTTGTAACACATTACACTTGAGGTTAACGCTTCGTTGCCAATTACTATATGCAATGTAAAATTTTTTGTATATTGTAGTTTTTACAATAGTGACTTGAAATCTTTTGGTCCATGATGTGTGCTTAAACACACATCGTTTTAACCCCAGAAAACACACTAAAACGGACTAATAACCATAAAATATGAGTAATTATATTGCAAATATGTTTGTATTGTGGTTATTAGTTCTTAGCAGGTTACAAAGTATTGATACGAAAGAAACAAAACGGTCAATTTTGTTGGGGTAGTTTTGACGACGTATTCAACGTTTGTCCGATTCAGTACGAAACCCTGAAAAATAAATTCCCCGAGCACATCATTGGAAAGAGCACGAAATTACGAGTCCAATGGTACCTTCCTTGAATTTTGAACCGGTCCAAATTACATTAAATGGACCGGTTCAGTTCTATTGTGAACCTTATTAATACTGAACTGGGCCAAAAAAGGGGATAAAATGAATTAATATCCATAGTATATACAAAACCGTTGCCTAGCTCAGCTGGCTTTAGTTTCTAGCTTAAGACTCTCAACCGGACTCCCCGGGTTTGAGTCCCTCTTCTGCCACTTTGAGTTATATATCTCTGGTGCCAAGTGGCACCACTCACGTGGTGACACGTGGCTGCCACATCAGCAAGTGGGTCTCACCTGTGGGGTCCCACCTACTAACGTGGATGCCACGTAGACTGCCACATGGCTGGCGGCTGAATCTTGCAACGACCATTTAACTGCTTTAAACTTTGAATTTAAGAGTGAAACTTATATAATTGGAAAAGTAAGACATAGAGCTAAGTGTAGCAAGTCGTTTTGTTGAAAGAGGTAAAGTATTGAGTGAGATATGACCGTTTAAATCCGAGTACTGCTGGCAGCTTGGGCAGTTTCAGCATTATTTGATTTAAGAGGGTTTTAAGAGGGTTTTAAGAGGGCAAAAAGACTAATATACCCTCAAATTAAGTGGGCTATTTATACACACTCATTTCCAGCTTTCTTGGTGTTAGATAGTAGGTGTTTTTTCACACATAGCTTATTAGTATGAGTAGGAGTAGGATTAGATTTAGATTTTAGCTTATTTTAGTTTGCTTATTGTAAAAGCTTTTAAAAGCTTATTTGTAACTCTTGGATTTTATTTAAATGAAGATGAAGTTTTTAGAGGTTGGTTTTTCTCTATCTTATTTTCTTTCTTATCCTCTTTTCTTTTTCTTATTATCTTTTTAGTTTATTTTCAAATAAGCTCTTGTTAGTTTATTTATTTTTATATCTTAAGCTTATATTCGAATAAGCTCCTTATAGCTTATGTCATCTAAGCTTATTTCATATTCTTGTTTGTCTAAGCTTTTCGAATAAGCTTATTTAGCTTATTTCGATTAGCTTATTTTTCCTTTAGCTTATTGTCCCTTTGGCTTATTTCAAAATATTCAAGTTGTTTAGAGGCTTATGTCTCGGCTTATTCAAAGCTTATTTTTTCAATACTTTATTGTTTTTTTTATCTTAGCTTATTTCCTTTTTAACCTTTTAGCTTATTTTTATTAGATCTTATCCTTAATTATACTCGATTCCCGTTCGCTTTTCGGAGTTGAACACCTAAGTTTCGGGTGGATTTGGATCTAAAGTTTTCATCTTTAAATAGCTTATTGTTTTTAGATTAAGTTTTAGCTTATTGATATATTATTGTTTGTCTTAACTTTGATTGTTTTAATGTTGATGAAATCGATCCAACACTTAGGCGAGGAGCTTATGGATCTTATAAGCTTATTTTACTACTAAAGTTTTAAGCTTTTTAAGATTTTACTTAGTTAATTAGTGAATAAAGCTCAAAACTTTACTAGCTAATTAGTTATTTAGAAACTAATCAAGTTTTAAACTTTAGTGTTTAATTAAGTTTATAAGATCGGGTGGTTTAAATTCGTCTCCATTTTCTTCAATCGGGTTTTACTTTCTTTTCTTTTTCTCTCATTAGTAGTAGTAGTTTATTAATTAGCTTAAAAATGTTTATGCTTGTTAATTTGATTGTTGCTAGTTTTGTTGGTATGCTTAGTGAGTAGTCTTATTTATGCTTGTTAAAAAGGGATTGTTGATTAATAATTTTCGGATTATTTAGATTTCTTATTTGATTATTTTGAAGGGCAAAATCCAAAAAAATAATCAAACATCAGATCTAGTAATTAACACCAATATAAAATATCATTTTTAAAATAAACCAACGTTGTAAGAAAATAATATTTTTACGGATGTTAATTCGTCAATTAAAACCATTTTCACACTTAATGATCTTTTTGCCTCCCTTGACAAGCATATTCGTTTATTATATCTTTTAGATCTTTTAGCTTAATCTTGTTAGTTTAAATCATTAGTATAATTTTAGCTATATTAAAAATAGTATCTTTAATATTAAAAGTAGATTAAATCTAAAATCAACCAACAGATAATCAAGCATCAAACGAAAAACATCGACGTGAATTTCTATTCAATTCTCACCTTGGACACGACTCCGGAAGATTAATTATCACTTGTCCTCACATGATTTTAACATCTAACGGGAAATACTTGAATATTACTTCGACACGTTTTTGACGTTTATAAGTCCATGTTACTTTTAATTACTTAAACCTGATCTTACCAACTTTATGTTGACGTTTTAGCGTGTATTTCTCGAGTTTGTAGATTGCATTGTCCTGATTAGCACTTGGAGTTCCATGGTAGAGTCACCCATTTGCAGTTGCATTTCATTGAAGATTTACTGCTTAAAATTGAAATGTTTGATTGTATTCTAAAACTATCTCTTATGTTGATGTGAAACTTTAGGAATCATCTTGTTGAAAACTTTATTTACTTAAATGAATCAATTAATCTATTTTTAAACGACTCATGTAGAGGCCGTTCTTTAAGACTTGTATCTTTGTGCCATGAAGGCCCCGATTACCTTCCGCTGTGATATTTTGGGGTGTGACACAAGAACTGGAAGTTGATCTTAGTCGTCCTCTAGAGGAACCAGATCCAATCATCAAGCTGAACCTACTTGCAAAGAGGAAAATGAAGAATATTGATGACTTGCATTATTATTTCAAGTCAACCAAGAGGTACAAGAAGCATGTTCAGTATGATGACCATCTGGCTTGGACAATGCTGAATGAACCAGCTCTGGGAACGATTCTCTTTAATAATCAACATAGACTAGACTTTAACTGAACAATGATATGATGTACAATGTACAATAGATCTTCTACAAGCTTCATCAAGGACCAGGGATGGATGATCTAGCAAGAACCTTCAGTTCTCTCTTGATGGCTGAAGTGGAAAAGCGGAATCTAAACCCCGACAAGCAAACGAGAACAATTGAACAACTGAGCCAGTGATGTATTGTAAACATTTGTATGTTTTGTATTTTGTAATGTGCTATGAATTTTTATCAGTTTATGTTGTTCACTAAATTTATCAGTTTGTATAAAGAAGCTGTATGCTCACTTACATCTGATTCAACTTAGGTTATTTGTATATTCAAATAGGGGGAGATTATTGGGTCAGTTCAGTGCCCTTCAGTCTCTTAGTAGATTTAAACACAAAATACCCCAAGTCAAATGTCTCACTCAAGACAGTTCAACTCCATATCTTCAAGAGTGCTTAGAAGATCAAAGATATCTTCACTTTAGTTTATGTGGTTGTTCAGAAACTGAAGACAAGACCTTAGCAAGAGTTTCAGTTTAGCTTGGTTGGCAATACCAAGCTAAACGATGTCGATCTCCTTTTAGAAGCAGAAACAAAATGTCTCTCTTCTAGAAGGTTTACAAGGCGAGAAAAATAAATGCTTTAAGTCAAAAGTAATAAAGCATATCTCATTGTAAACCCTAATTCCTTAGTATAAAAGTAATGTTGTATGAGAGTAAATGTGCATCTCTTGTAATTAATGTTAAGCATTCAAGAGCACATTTACTCTTCCAAAACAAACTATAGAAACTATTAAGTTTTTAGCTTAGGGTTAGAAAAATTTATACTTAAACACTTACTTTGGTTCATGTTTAAGTTAGAGAGGAGATCACCAAATTGTCATTCAACTTTGCTATTCCGCAAGCAAAGTATGTCATAGATTCTTTATTCATTCTAATAATAATTTATACGTTGAAAAGACTTCATAGTATTTGTTTTAAACTTGTTCTTATATTGTCTTATTTAGTTTTAAAACGATACATTTTGTTGCCATGGAATGTGATTAGTTTAACTTAATAAACTATTATCTCATTCAAGGGGACCAACACAACTCAAAGTGGAATATATGTTAATATCGGAAATTCGGCAAAAATCTTGATATTAATAATGTACAAAAAACCTTTATATACAAGTATAAAGCTCGAAAAACTCTATAATAACTTGAGTCGGGCCTTTATAAGCTCGAACTAGATCCGTTAAACATGGATCATTTTTTCGAGCTCGAACTCGAAGCTTGATAAAGCTATACTCGAGCGAGCTCGAGTCGAGTTCAGACTCGAGTCACTCAACAAAAGGTCGACTCGTACAGACTCATATTGTAAACTAATTGAGAAGGCTTTAAATGAATCAGACGAACACAAACAATGCCTTGTTCATGTGTGTACGTTTAATTTTAAATCGGACAAATAAATGGACACGATCACTTAAACGAACAAATTTTCTTGTTCATGTTCGTTTATTAAGAAAATAAGGTTGTTTATGTTCGTTCATTAAGAACTAAACGACCATAAACTAACGGAAATATATGAACACAGACTAATAAACAATTTTTTTAAAAGTATACATAATATTGTTTTTAATAAGTGTTGTTTTGTTAAGGTAAAGTAACTTCAAAAGTATATAATAAAATAATACGGTATATGAACAGAAACAAATAAATGAATGTTAACGAACGCAAAATCGGACTTCACGAACATAAGTGAATGGACAAGACTTTTATTCATCTTCGTTCATTTAACTAAACAAATATAACATTTTGTTCTTGTTCGTTCATTTAATAAATAAACGAACATAAGCGAACTTTTTACCGAACGGTTCATGAAATGTTCGCTGAACGTTAATTTCGTTTACAACTTTACTAATCAACATTAAATATTGTCAACATTAAAATAAAAAAGAAAATATATAAAAAAAGAATGAGCAAGTCTAAACACCTTGTAAATAAGATTTAAAATTACTTTGCGTAGATGCAAAAGGTTGTTTCGCGCGCCCAGTCTTCATATCACATGTCATAAGGGTAAAATGTGGGTTAGCCTCGCCTTAAGTTTGATCTCTAGACCAAGCAGTATCGGAGGAGCAGAAATGCAAAGTATTAAATGTGAGAGTGATAATGTAATGAATGGGTTACCTAGAATTGAATGAGGTTGGTATATTTATAGTACCTCAATTAGTGTACCTGATGTTGGTACAACATTGACTATGATCTCCTTTATGTTTTAACAATGACAAATAAACATTCGCAACGCGTAAAATAACAAATAATAGCCAAAATTCGTAAAACCGGATTTATGCATCTGGCGTTGACGCGTGGCCAGCACACGTGGCCAACGCGCCACTCGTGAATTTCATTTTTACAGATTTAGTTTTGTCGGCTTTCCTCTTACCCCACACATGTGAAAACTTCAATAAAGGTATGTATATGATAGGGAACACTCCAAATGACGTTTAGACTTAGAGAGGAGCAAAAACGAATCCTCTCGTCTTTCTACAAAACACCAACTTAATTTTTTTATCAAACGCCTCTAGCCAAGGCCAAAACTTATTTCTAAACCTAGTATGAACATACTTTCAACATACCATCAAACGAAAGTATTCATTTGACCTTAATCCGGATTTACGTTGTTCCTAATCACGTAACGGATTTTACTCCCTTATTGGTTAAACTAAGTCATAGGTTATGAGAAGATCGTTTAAACCCATCTAGGATCGTTTTACAAATAACATCATAAACATGCAGCGGAATATAAAGAACAATGATGTTATTAAACAAGGTTTTCTTCATTGAACGTTTCCCTATTACCCTAACTATAACTTGGGGGGCTACACCAACTAATTATGGTGTACTAACTAACTAACTAACTAGACTCTCATTGGGAGAGATCTAACTATGATGGATATTAAACCTATGAGTCTATGTCTCTTTATATAATAGAGACCATAAGACGTTACAAAGGAATTCTAATAAAACACATTAATGACATTAATTATCATTAATATGATGAGATTGACCACATTAATGACATTAATTAGTATTTATCATTAATATGATGAGATTGACCAATCACTTTTGTAACATATCATCACACGTTTAAGTTACATCTTGTAACTTCCCAATCATTAATTTGTAGTCAAACTCCATCTTTTGTAGAATTCCAATTTGTCGATTAAGTCCTTCTTGTTTCATTCTTTTGTTCTTTTGTCTCATCAAATCTATAATTCCCAACAATCTTCCCCTATTTGATGATGACAAAACAAACAATGTTCTTGCACGAACTTCCCCTGAAGTTGATATATGAATGAAACTTCCCCTTAATCCATACTATACCACCAAGAATCAACAAGTTGCAAATCAACAAATCTTCTTCCCCTTTTTGTCAATATCAAATAGGAGACTAAAGTATGCAACTTTGATCTTCACAACCACAAACCAATATTACACTTCTAATCCAAGTATTCCAATGTCCCAAATTTCCCTCCATTACGCACCTTAAGAAAAATGAACTTGAGCAGTAGAAACTTACATTAGCAGTAGTAACAAAGGCTAGCAGTAGTAAACACCTTCATCTTGATGTAGCATATAAATGGTTAAACATTTTAACATTAAGCTTCCCCTGAAACCCATATGTTAACCATTTCTTGAATCTTCAATTCTGTAGGCTCTATGTAATGATTACTGATGAAGAAAAATTAAGTATAACGAACTTGATGTAGAAGTAGAATATCCCAAATTTGTATCTTATGTCTTGCACTATAATATGATAAGAACTCATAATCTTCTTCTTCGTTTTATGAGTAGACCTCGATCTCTTGATAAATCCGCATGCCTATACATGAGTCACTAAGCCAAGTGATAGTAAATACCTGTGAGTACTACAATGTATCTCCTTACATCAGGTAAAAACTAGTTTTATCAAGTCTTCATCATAAACCGTATATAACCAAGCAAGTTATCTTCAAGACCAAAAGATATAATAAGAACACACATCTGAAAAATTCCACTTCATCTTCAAATAAGCAATAAACAATCATCTTCGTAATCAATTAATCAATAAATCACCAAAACAAGCCTTTTATTCAATTAAGAACCAAAAACTAATTATACCAAGAAACCCTTGAATAATAACAATACTTGAAGATCGTATTGCATACCAAAAAGGTAGAGAGGACGATCATAAAGATTGTTATAGAAATTTAACTCCAAAACCTCATAAAACTTTTACCACAAATCGGTTTCTTGAAATTTAGGGTTTTAGGGTTTCTTCAAAAACCTTGTAATCCTAGATCGAGAGCCACCAGGCTCTGATACCAATTGTGGAAACCAATAAGATCTCCTTAGATCTTTGTAGCTTGGGTTGTTTAGACCTTTATCTAGGATAATATCAATGTTCATAAGTTATAAAAACAAAGCGGAATAAGAACAAAGATATGAACAAGGTTTTACCAAACATTCTCCACAGCCCCAATATTATTTGATCAAGATAATACGGTTACATCAATGAACTGTAACAGGGATCAAAGATCCTTGAGGCTACACCTCCACTATACTAGACGTCTACATTGATCCAGTGTACACACACACACTTTTCTGGATACACAAAACAATATGCCTAGACCTCCTTTTATAGCATAAGGAGTCAAGGCTTTACATGGAAACTATTAAAAGATATTAATGACGAAATATTTATTTTGACCAAATTAAATATACATCTTTGACCAAATCTTCATTTTGACCAAATTAAATATTCATCTTTGGAAGTCTCGATGATGAAATAAGTAGACGCCTTCGTGAAACCCACTTTATACTCAAATAAGGGATACCAAATCAACTCCGTGATCACTTGTCATCGTTATCCGAATCTTTAGCCGTTTGTCGTTTAAGTGAATCTTTTTAGGATCGTTTTAGCATAAGTGTTTTGTTTGCTTTGGTGTTTATGTTTTGATTTGTCTTGATGATCATATTCCCAAATTCAGTCACATGCCCAAAGTCGGTCACATGCCCACCTGATGTGCGGTTTTAAAAACATAAAATTTCCTTAAACAGTGTCATGTTTCGCTTGACACATTTCAACATATTTCGCTTGAGAAACAGACTTGCATATTTCGCTTGAAATCTACACATTTCACTTGGTTTAGTAAATTACACATTTCGCTTGGTTTAAGAAACATGTTTCGCTTGAGAAGAAATTGCACATTTCGCTTGACATTTCCTTGCACATTTCGCTTGAAATCTTCCAACATGTTTCGCTTGAAGAAATTTTGACAATCTTTTCGCTCGAAATGTGACTTGACCTGCATATTTTGCTCTAAAATACATATTTCGCTCCCTTCAAGAACACATTTCGCTCCCTTCAAACATATTTCTCTTCATTCAAAACATGTTTTGCTTCCTTCAAAACACATTCGCTTCTTCAAAAATTCCTTCAAAACCTAGAAAATCTTTGATTCCAAAAACGTTTTTTGATCCCAAATAATGCTAGTACACATAAGACTAACAAAAGTACAAGTTGATCGTCGTAAAACACACGTTTTAGATCAAAAAGTAAGCAAAAAAGGGTGCGTTCGGTTTTAATTTCTTATAAAAAAAACCACGAACACCTCTGATTCAGCAAACAATGATCACGATATGCTCCTAGGCTCTGATGCCAAATGTTAACAATAAGATTTCACTAACAAAAGACACGATCCGGAGGTCGGGGAGGGTAGAAATGAAAGTAAGCCATTTTATTAGAGAGAGAAAGGAAAGAGTGTGTGTGTTTTCTAGAGAGAGAAACAACACACACTTATGAGACAAATGTTTATCCTCACCCCTCCATGGAAGTATGGAGGGGGTATTTATAGTCCTAGTGACACCTAACTATTGTAACTTGTCATTATTAGTCCCTATGTGTCACACTATAACTAAACTATTGTAATTCCAGATATGTCACCATATTTTAAGGCTAACACACCCACATACCCACTCACATTCTCTTACACAATGTACTATCCTTGTACTACTTGTACCTCATGTCCTCTACATTCCTAACCAAGTAAGCCATTTTATTAGAGAGAGAAAGGAAAGAGTGTGTGTGTTTTCTAGAGAGAGAAACAACACACGCTTAGAACAAAGGATTATCCCTCACCTCCCTCCATAGAAGAATGGAGGGGGTATTTTATAGTCCTAGACACCTAACAATTGTAACCCTTGTCATAATTAGTCCCTATGTAATCAACACAATTAACCAAAACTATTGTAATTCCAGATATGTCACCATATTTTAAGGCTAACACACCCACATACCCACTCACATTCTCTTACACAATGTACTATCCTTGTACTACTTGTACCTCATGTCCTCTACATTCCTAACCAAGGACATTCCATATCTTATCAAAACATTCCCCACCATTCATTCACTATTTACCCTATTCTTCATAATATTTAAATTTCACACACACACTTCTTCATCCTTACCCTTGATCAAGACACTTCATCAATCCAAGATCCCACACTTTTTTCTCCACCCTTGGATTGAAACTCAAACCAAAACACAATAAAAAAAAAAAAAAAAAAAAAAAAAAAAAAAAAAACAACACTTCCTTCTACCCCTTGATCAAGCCACATTGTCAATCCAATATACCTCATTCTCTTCCTAACCATTGGATTGAACTCTTATCTTAAACAAACATACTTTATCTCACAAACATATACTTCTTACTCACACAACAAACATAACTCTCTTATCACCCTTGATCTTCCCATATCTCCTATCCTACTTACCTCTTTTCTTTACATCCCCGCCCTCTATTTCAAACAAGAAATGAAGAATATTACATGTAAGGATAGTTTCTTAACTTTATTCATATGTACAACGCTTTATGTAAACTCAATATATATAAAATATGATATAAATATATTAATATTTTTATATTTTGGGTCGCCTTAAGCCACATCTTAAAAATGCAAAGGCTATGATTTAGCCGCTTAGGCATGAGGCTTGGTCATGCCGCCACGCCACACCTCATGCTATTTATAACCTTGCCCATAATACCCTTGTCTGGTAGTTCTTTTCTCTATTTTTGATATCGAACAAACAAATCTCTTTTAAACACTTCATAAATGCTTTTATCAAATGGCTATTTGAGTTAGTTGACATTGAGTATAAGAATGATTAAAAGGTCATAGCGGAAGTACAATTTGGGGTTTAACAAGAGCAGGTAGTTAAAAAGCCAAAAACTCGAAAAATGGTTTCGGGTCTTTGGCGCGCTGGCCACGTGCTGATACGCGGCCAACGCACCACACTCGAAACCATTTTTCCCATTTTGAGAACTTGGCCTATAAATACCCCTTCTTGACCTTTGTATTCCTCACCTCTTCAAACATTCTTTCCTCTCTTTTATCTTCTCTAATCCTCTAAGTCTAACACCTCTTGTGTTCTTAATATTCTCCTCTATCATTCCATTAAAGAACACATCTCTGCAAGAGAGAAACACAAGTACCCAATCCACACTTGTGTGTTATAAGTCGAGGGTCATCTTTCTCATACCCTTTCTATTAGAATCGAGTCTCTAGGTTAGGTTAGGACTTAGTTCATCTATCTATCTTTCTTTCAATCGAGTTGTAAGGGGAGTCTTGTATAAGAGGGATCAAGCCTAGATCATTAGGGATCTAGTTAGGGTTTGGTAAGATTCCAAAGGGAAGTCTTTTGAGTCTATTGGTTAAGTCGAATCACGGGTTCTTATGAGTAGATTCTGAGGGCGAAATACCATAGGTAGTAACTCTTCTTTGTGAGAGTCAATCTTTGTGCATATCAGTGGAGTTAAATTGTAATACAGTTTGTAGTCCATCATAAGGATTATACTAGGAATAGTATAGGTGTCATGGACTCGCAACTGTAAGTACGGAAGGACTAAACCCCCCTTCTCAAACCAGTATATATTGTGGTATCTTTCTCTCTCTCTCTATCTCCATCTACTTATTGTTTTCGTTAGCCTCAAATATTGAGTTGATAATAGAAGTTTTGATCATTCTACAATATAGTCTTGGTCATTTATTAATGTACGTTGTAATAGGCTAGTATGGAAAACCGGGCTCGTTGTGTAAGCATTGCGGGCTTAAAGCCCACAAAACCCGTGCTCGGTCCAAGAAAGCAAGCTTAGGCGTTTAGGCTTATGTTGCTAGGTATAAATACCCCTCTCCTCACATGAAGAGGGGTTGATTATTTTCATTTGTATGTTTCATACTTGTTAAGCAATCCAAACACTCTTTTCCTTCTCTTTTTATTTCTTTCTTTCTTCCTTCTCTTTTCTTCTTATTTTGATTCGGCATATATTCTTACAATTGTTATCATACGCCACGAGTGAGTTTAGTGGTTTTGTGGTAGTTGTTTAGAGCTTATTGGCTTGTTTATACATTCGGCTTATTATTTTGTTATTAGCTTATTTGGTTAAAAAGTTTAAAGCTATTTTCGAAAACACAACTAGCATAGTTAACAGTTTGTTTCGTGGCTTATTAAGGGAAGCTTTTTACAAAAGTTTTTTTATAGCTTTTTTAGGTCTCGACTTTTTAGGCTAGTTTTTAGGTTTTTATGCTTTAATCTTTAAAAAGCCAAAAAAAATTCATTTTAAATCGTTATAGCTTATTCAGGTTACCTTTTTCGAAGCTTATTTCCATCTTAAACTGCTTATTTTCGAGATTGTTTAGAGCTTTTTTAGGCTTATTTGGTTTGTTGAACACCGCGGTTTGAATAAAGAAGAAAAGGGACAAAAAGCAACAAACAAATGACAGGAAATTTGAATAACTTTTTAGGTGGTTTGAGTGTAATTTTTAGGCTATTTGATCTGAATATTAGGTGGTTTGATCAGTCATTGCAGACGGTTTGAGAAGGGCGATCACGCGATTTGAGTAAGACTTCAAGCGATTTGACCTTCTATTTTCCGCGGTTTGAGTACACAAACAGGGTGGTTTGAGTTAGGGTTCCTAAGCGATTTGAGCTTGTGACTGTGAGGCGATTTGACCTAGTTTTACAAGGAGGTTTGTTTAATAGTTGCAAGCAATTTGATCTTCTTATACAAGGCGATTTGAGTTCTAATCCAGCGATTTGACAAGCAGTTTCTGCGGTTTGATCCTACTTCTAACCTAATTTAACCTACTTTTCATTTAGGCAATTTGACATGCTCATGCAGGCGGTTTGACAACTAGGTTACACGCGTTTTGATTTCTATAACTAAGTGATTTGACCTACATTGTTAGGCAATTTGGATCCAATTTTATACGTAGTTTGTCTTACCAGCTATGCGATTTGATCTTGAATATCACACGCGGTTTGATTCTTTAGGTTAGGTGATTTGAGCTAAATTCAAGCGGTTTGATAACAAGGGTAACCTCACGCGGTTTAAGTTAAGATAACAGGCGGTTTGTCGTTAAGCAGGTTACGTGGCTTGATCACCTTGTGTGACGCGATTTGAGCAGGTTGGACGCGGTTTGAGCAAGGCAATTTGAGCTAGGGTTTAAGTATAAGCTTCGCGGTTTGAGTTAATACGACATAACCAAGTTTTTGTGTTTCGAGTTTTGCCGTTCACGGGTCTTATAACTACACTCATTAGCATCGCGATCATTCATACATCATCGTAACATGCTTTATTTTGTTCAATCATCACGAATCGAATACGCGATAAACTAACCCTACATTACAGTTTCAAGGTTGAAGAAGAAGCAAATTGGTTTTTCATGCATATACGTAAGTCTACTTTTTAGATACTACGGGTTCAATACTATTTTTAAAGAGGTTTAATACAATTTTGGTAGGCTTATCTTGCAAAGTCCAAAATCATTTGAAAGTTTCAAGGAAAAGGTTCAAGTTATTTTGGAAAAAGAAGATTTAACCCTTTACCTTTAATTTCTTTTCATCATTAGTTATTCATAACAAAAAATTACACCGTTAGTCCTTGTTTGAACAAACCATAACGATTGTTATCATTGACAACAAAGAACCTCTAACGACTTTATAATTTCATTGTTTGTCCTTCGTTAACTCATTAAACAAACAAGGAACTCTCATAACAACATCGATTCACAACAACATCACTTTACCTGCTTAAGATCCTAAAAATTCATTTTTCACTTCAAATCACAATTCACATCCGGTTAAATGGAAACGAAAGATACTTTTTCTTCGTGTTCGGATTCGGATGAACAAGAGATGCAACAAATGCAAGACAAAGCAAAAGAGAGTTACATGGTTTCTTTTAGATTGCTTCACTCACACCTCAATGTTCTTTCAAACAACGACTTAAAAGGCACTCGAATCGAGCATGGATTCAAACGGGGATTTTTGATACTCTTTGGGCAAGATATTCAAACATTTATAGGCACAATGTTTCGTAACGTGGATCAACTAGAAAAGCAACTTGACAAATGATGCGGTTGTCGTAAAGACTTCAACAAGAAGTTTTACAACTCCCTAGGCAGAGTACCTAAACGTTGTAGTATAGTATAGGCAAGACTCGGGGGTTGTTATCATTCTCTAGGGGAATAGGTGGGGAAGACTCGATCAGAATCTAAGAGAGATCTACGGGGTTAAGAGAAGATTCTTTTTGTATATTTATTTTATAGAAAGTTGGTAAAATCATGGTTTGAGAGGTTGGTTTGATTAAACTAATAATAAATGAAATAAATCTAAACTAATTTAGAGATAACTTATATGATAAACGAACGTATTTACTTAATCATGCATTACTCCTCAGATTGCTTCTCCTAATTCTGTTGCTTTTTCACACTTGTGATGATCTGTCTAAGTATTTTCTAAGTCATGAACGAATTATACGAAGCCGTCGTCTATTTAATATTCCGTTAAGGCATCGAACAAGTAAGGTACCCCCACCCCCCCCCCCCCCCAACCTCCCCCCCCACCCCCCCCCCACCCCCCCCCCCCCCAATCCACAACCCCCCATCTATCTTCCCACTGCCCATGTGAATTGGTACACTTAATTGCTTATATTTGAATTTTGATTATTTGTAGTTAAAATTATGGAGCAATTGGTGAAAGTTTATCTTAAAAAGAGCCGCGGGCACATGTTTGGAAAGCCTCCCTTAAACGAAGGAAAAATCAAAAGAAAAGTAAATCTTATACGAGTTCTGACTACACTAATACGGACGACTCTGTAAGCCAATATAGGACAGAGACCAAGCAGAAATCGTTTTTTTCTGGCGACTGGAACTTCCAATGAAGGAAATATTCGAAGTCTATTCTTGTAGTAAGAATCCAGTGGAAGTCCAGGAAGCAGGGGTTGTGCATGTTTA
The DNA here is from genome assembly GCA_026074375.1 of Tanacetum coccineum. NCBI lineage: Eukaryota > Viridiplantae > Streptophyta > Magnoliopsida > Asterales > Asteraceae > Tanacetum > Tanacetum coccineum. The sequence goes on from BQNB010040741.1 coordinate 41,332, forward strand.
TGCGGGGGGTGGCTGACCCGGCATGTAGCAGGGTGTGTGTTGGGGTGTGGGGGCGGAGGTGGTTTGCGTGGTGTTTGTGGGGGGGTGGGGTTTGTGCAGGGGTGTGTTTTGTAATGTCGTATTTCTAAATTAGTTTCATACGCTTTGTTTCCCGTTAGTAGTAATTTATATTAAGTTTATGTGCGGGGGGGCCGGTTCTATGAAAGGATTCTGGGTGGGAATGAGATGAAATAATATTTTTCATGGTACACACACCACTTCGATTGATAACTCACCAATTCGCAGTATTATATGAAGTTTAACTAAAAGGCGCGCATTTTGGAGCTTAAACGAAGAAATCAAGAATCTAATGTTCTGACTACCTATACGCCGTATCCATCAAGGAAGAGACATCGTATATGCGCCTGAACTTCACAAGAAACTACGAAGACTTGAAGACCAGTACGCCGTATCCATAAAGATTCATACGCCGTATTTACTGGCGGTTCATGAAAGATTCTGGAAAATATTTATCATGGTCCCCATTCTAAGAAAACTCCAATACGCCGTATTGAACTCTTCAATACGGCGTATCGACTTAATTATAGACTCTATAAATACCGAACCATAAAATGAATTTTATTATGCAAGTGAAGCCCTAAACCACCAAGTCGACTAGCAGACGTATAGAGGAGCATAGAAGGTCAGTAAAGAGCCTTAAGATCATAGGAAAACTCTTATAATCTTCGCACAAACCAATACGCGTTCGGTTAACATTTCCTTACTTTAATCATTCATATATGAAACCGTGTGTAATTTTACAAGGACTATCGGCTGATACCTTTAGGTATCAGCCATGTTTATGAAGATTTAATGTTTGGTTTGTCTATCTAGATTGCTTATTACTTGTTGCATGTTAATTATGTTTATCACATGATACTTGTTTATATTTGATTATGCGTTTAATCTATCATTCAACTAGATTTATTTCTATAGACCAAGTAGGGTATAGTCCGGGATAGAACTGCATATAGGTTATATGTAACTCTGGAATTAGAGGATCACAAATTTAACTCGCTAGTATCTCCCCCGATTATAAAGGGTGGTATAGCTAAGCAGTGAGTTAGGATTTACAAATGCATCCTACGACCTTGTTTGGAGCACTACCGATTGCGGACTACCAGCATATATAATTCGATTAAACATAAATGGGTAAAGTCTCGATGAGCTAGGGTTCGATATTCATCGGTATTAGATTCCTAAGATAGATTATAATTAACTGGTGTATGCTTATGAGACATCCATTAATTGTTATTGGGAATTATGTTTTCCTGACTTAGTACTGTTTGTGATAGTTAGTTAGTACTGCCAGTACATCTGTTAGTACTGGTAGCAAAGTTAGTACTATTAGTAGTAAGTTGGTACTGCTAGCATATATTAGTTAGTACTATTAGGAGATATGCATGAGTTATATTAGGAATAGATATGCATTATCTCTTCACATGGTTTGTAAGCCCATTAGGGTTTCCTTGGTATATAAAAGGAACCCTATGGCACTAGTTAGATATACACGTTTCACAAATATTCATAGTTAGTATTCTGTAACCTAGCAGATTAATAGTAATCAAAGTTCTGTTTTATTCATTGTTCTTCTTAGCAGTATAAGTTAGTTTCCACATAACTTATATTGTTCATAGTCATTGTTTCTCTTGTAGTTAGTTTGGATCTATCTAGATTGGCTACCACCCTTAACAGGCTAGAAAGATCTATTCAGATTGGGATCAACAAGTGGTATCAGAGCTTGTTGAGAAACTCTGAGTAAGAAGAACCAAAACAGATCTGTTATAAACCTTTACCTTTTAGATCTATTCAATGGCAGGAGAAGATGAATTTCATGATGATAATCCACCACAACCACCACCACCACCAGTTACACCTATACAACAAGCCTCTCACACTCTGTCAACTATTAAACTCCCTATTCTGAAGAAAGGTGAGTATGACATATGGGCCATGAAAATGAAACATTACTTGGGGCATACAGATTATCCTATATGGGAAGTCGTACAAAAGGTAAATGGTCCAGTACAAGTCTCAACATATACAAATGGACAAATAAGGGTTTTGCCTCCTAAAACTGCTAAAGAGATTTTTGCTAGAGAAAAAGAAAGAAAAGCAAGGACTACCTTGCTCATGTCTATACCAGAAGACCATTTAGCAAAATTTTATAAAATGAACGATGCTAAAGAAATATGGGAAGCTATCAAATCCAGATTTGGTGGCAATGATGAATATAAGAAGATGCAGAAATACATTCTCAAGAAACAATTTGAAAGCTTTTCTGTATTCAACTCAGAAGAATTACACAAAGGTTATGACGGGTTTCAGAGTCTTCTGAGTTAACTTGAGATTCATGGTGAAG
>BQNB010040742.1:0-16977 GCA_026074375.1 Tanacetum coccineum
CTTGAGCCATCAGAATCAGATAGACTTCTTGTTTCAGTAGTTCTTTATTTTTCTTAGAAATACAAACTTGCAAATTGCACCAACGGGCATTTGGTCCAATGGTATGGAGGTTTTACCCTCCTAGGCAAGGTCTCATGTTCGAGTCTTGTCTAGGGCGATAGGGGTTTCCTCCCGCGTGTGTAAAGGGAAGGGTGCCATTGCCTTCTGGGCTGGACCCAACCTGGTTGTGTGGGCTCGCTACACCTTCTGGGCTAGGGGCCATGTAGCCACAAATTGCCGTTCCAAAAAAAACAAGATCTTAGTGTTGGTTTAATCTTGAATGGCCTCACTAGTGATTTTACTGAATTTGTGAGAAATTACAATATGCATAATATGGGGAAGACAATTGGTGAACTACATGCTATGCTCATTGAGTATCAGGTTTACCTAAAAAGGCTGAAACACCACATGTAATGGCAATTAGAGGTGGTAAAATCTAGAAAGCCAATAAGAAATCGCTTAAAGCTAAAGGCAAAGGTAAAGCTAATGGTAAGGGAAAGTATAAACAAGTTTATATCTCTAACCCTAAAAACCCTAAACCTTCTGCTAAAGAGCACCCAGCTAAGGATGACGCCTGCCACCACTGCAATGAGGTGGGTCATTGTGTTAGCCTCAATTTATTGAGTCGAACAAGGAAGTTCGGTCACTCTACGATGGAAATAAAAATGAAAATAATGCAAGTTTTTTACAAGTCAAAAAGCCGCAATTTTGAGTCCATACAACTTCCCATCACCCAATCATCATTCTTGCCCAAACACATACACGTGACCAAACTCTTTCAGTTATGAGATTTTAATTCTCTGAAGATAAAAGGATTGAAAAATAAAAATTAAACATCTTGTCAAGTGTACTGGGTAAGGGGGAATATAATGATGTAGACTACTCTCACATACCTAAGATGTCGAGGGTCAATTTCGCGTACCGTTCCATCAAAACATCCTGCGAGGATGTTGTTATTACTTGTTGTACATAGAGTTTTCATAGCTTGTGGTTGGTAGTATCATATAATTGGTTCATTTAGTTTTCTTAGTTGTCACTCATTTCAAATTTCATATCAAAGTTAAATAAACAAGGTAGTCATAACAATGATATGGGGCATGTAGCACTTGAATATGTTGGAAATTTAGTGCAATTGTGAGAATTGGATCATACTTGGAAATGGGTTTGGAGGTACGGAGTGTATACCTATTAAGTCACTGATTTTCCCTAACTCTTTTAGTGATTAGAATTAAATAGGTGGTTACAAATATGTAATTGGCAGGTTTTTCTACATTAAATATTGTGTAACAACTTTTGCCTATTTAAGTGGCAGATTTGATTGCATTAATGACCATATATTTAATTTGGTCATGTAATCACTAATTCTTAAATTATGGAGGATAATTATGAAAGAGATTAATTGGCCATTAATGTCTCATTAATTCCGTTAATAGGTTTTGAGTTTTCCCTATAAATAGGATCACAATTGCATGAAAATATAAATAGAAAACAAAAACACATAGAACGCAGGGTTCTTGATTTGTGCCTAGAACAAGAACAAACACTTGGTTTTATCCCAAAGAGGTATTCATGATACCTAGGAATAGGGTCGAATAATCTTCTTTGGAAAGTGATTACACGACTTCAAGTGATATCTTGTAACCATCTTTGGTAATTAGCTAGGTTATTGATTATTTTCCCCTTGGGATCTACTACAACCAACAATCAAAGAAGATTATTTTATGATAATCAATGGTTGATGCTGCTATGAAACACATGGCTTCAAACTTTGCCAAGCTTGACAAGTTTGACGGGGTGGACTTTAGAAGATGGCAGAAGAAGATGCACTTCTTGCTTTCTAGCATGAGTGTGGTGTATGTGCTGACTACTCCTATTCCTGATGATGGTGGTGATGATCCAACCGTGGAACAAGTCAGGAAGAGGGCCAAGTGGGACAATGTTGATTATGTCTGCAGAGGTTTAATCCTCAATGGTATGTCTGATTCCTTGTTTGATATTTACCAAAATGTTGAATCTTCCAAAGAACTATGGGATTCCTTAGAGGCCAAATATATGGCTGAGGATGCATCAAGTAAGAAGTTCCTTGTTAGTAATTTCACAAAAATTACAAGGATGAAATTGATTCGACCAGCTTGGAACAATACAATGAACTTCTTGGTATACTTGGAAGGTTTACACAACATAAGATGAACATGGATGATCCTATATATGGTGTTCATGTATCATTGATAAACTTCCCCCTTCATGGAAAGATTTCAAGCACACCTTGAAACATTTGAAGGATGAATTAACTCTTGTTAAGTTATACAGTCATTTGCGCATTGAGGAGTCCCTCAGGGTGCAGGATAGTGACAAGCCAAAAGGCAACAATGTTTCTTCCCACTCTTTAGTGACAGTCTCATCTGCTACAAGAGGAATAGGTCCACTAGACTAAGATATCTCAGTGGTCCTTTTTGGCTTTCCTAGATTTTTGAGTCTTTTTGGGTTGAGATAATAATGAAACATTAATGATTGGTTTAATATGAGATGGTGAAGCAGTAGTAGGTGTGTGTTAGGGTTTAGTGGGTTGTCCCGACCCTTCACCCACTTCTGCTTGTTGTTATGCAGCTTTTCTATTTCAATCATCATTGGGTATAATCCACTGCATAGTAACACAAGTACCCTCCCCTCAATCAATACTTCAGAGGTTAAGCATTCCAATACTTGCAATTAGATATTGAAATCTGCTAACATCAAAGGCTTTTGTGAGCAAATCTGCAACATCAATTGTTCTGTTGTGAATCTTGATCATCTGAATAAGCTTCTTCTCTTTGGAGTCTCTGATAAAATGATGCTTAATCTCAATGTGCTTTGTCTTTGAGTGAAATACTAGATTTTTCACAATGCAGATAGTACTCTTATTATCAATGAAAATCTTGGTGTTCATAAAGTTATATCCATAATCCAGCAATTGATTTTGGATCCAAAGCACCTGTCCACAGCAATTGGAAGCAGCTATATACTCAGCTTCAGTTATGGAATTAGCAACTACGGTCTGCTTCTTGCACTGCTATGAAATCAATCTGAACTATAGGAATTGACAACCTCCTGTTGTTGATTTCCTATCCAAACTTGCTCCTACATAGTCACTGTCAATATATGCCACCAAATCAAAAGGTGAATCCTTAGGATACCAAAGGCCTAATTTAGGTTGACCTTTAAGATATCTAAAAATTCTTTTCACAGCATGAAGATGTGAAACTTTAGGATTAACTTGGAATCTTGCACACACACAGACAGTAAACATTATATCTAGTCTTGAAGAAGTAAGATACATCAATGAGCCAATCATTGATCTATACATATGCTCATCTATCTTTACCATTTGCATCTTTGAGCAAAGATTTATGGGTTTCCATAGGTGTGCTTGCTGTTTTAACATCACTGAAACCAAATTTCTTTAAAATCTCAGTCACATACTTGTCTTGACTTATAAAAATTCCATCTTCCTTCTGCTTCACTTGTAGGCCTAGAAAGAATGTGAGTTCACCCATAGAGCTCATTTGAAACTTCTTATGCATTATCTTCTCAAACTCAGTGCATAACTTCTTTTTGGTAGAACCAAATATGATATCATCAACATATACTTGTACTAGCAAAATATCACCTTGATCCTTCTTGATAAACAAAGTTTTGTCTATTTGTCCTCTCTGAAATCCATTTTCCAATAAGTAAGTGGACAAGGTTTCATACACAAGCATCTGGGAGCTTGTTGCAGGACCAAAAGTGGCTTTTCTACTTTGTAAACTCTGTCAGGAAAGTATGGGTCTTCAAAGTCTGGGGGTTGACAAACATAGACATCATCTTCAATCTTTCCATATAGAAAAGCACTCTTCACATCCATCTGGTACACCATAAAGTCTTTATATGAGGCATAGGCTAAGAATAACCTTATTGCTTCAATTCTTACAACTAGAGCAAAAATCTCATATAATTTAATTCCTTCCTTGTTGTGTGACCCCTGAGCAACTAATCTTGCTTTGTTCCTGATCACAATGCCTCTTTCATCCAACTTGTTCCTATAAACCTATTTAGTTCCTATGGGCCTTTTGCCATCTGGTAAGTCCACCAGGGTCTAAACTTCTTGTAATTTGGATTACAGAAGCTCTTCTTGCATAACTTCTATCCAGCTTGGATCCTTTAATGCTTGGATTACCTTCTTGGGTTCTTCTTGTGATAAGAAACATGCAAACAGACAATTCTGAAAGTCTTTATGATTGATCTTATGTTGTACCTCAACTAAAAAATCATGTTCAGTCTTATTCCTTGTCATTCTTCTGGTTTGAGGTGGTGTCATTATATCTCCAATGATTTGTGAGAGAGGATGATCCTTGTGAATTCTGGTAGTTGGAATAGGACGGACAGGGATATGTGAATCCAAATTAGTCATGTCAGCCTTTGCACCAACATATTCATCATCATTTGAATAGTCAATCTCTTCTAGAGAAGGTATATTTGGATCATCAGCACATCCATTATGTTTTCATCAACAACATCATCCTCTATGCCAGCAGCATTAACTGGTTGACCAACAATATTAATAGAGTTAATGCTGTTAGCATTGGCATCCTTCTCATAATCAACTCTTTGCTCCTTTGCACTTTAAAACTTTACTTTCATCCTTCTTTTCCTCCCTGATGGTTTGAATCCAACATCAGGAGAATCCTTTGAGTTAGAAGAATTTAGTAAATCTTGAGTCCATAATGGTAGTAGTATGTAGTCTTTGCCAAGTACGTCTTTCTTCCCAACTTGACCTGCATCAACATTTTCTTTGGTACATGCATTACCATTAGACTGATTCCCTACAACAACTGGCTTATAATTCATAGATTTTGTTAGAGTATCAATATCAAAAAGTCAAGTTGGTCCACTCCTTGCAACATTTGGTTTATTTTCAAGGAAAGTAATGTGCATGTCTCTTCTACTATCCTGGTTCTACTGTTAAATACTCTAAATGCTTTACTATTAACAGAGTACCCAACAAAGAATCCCTCATCAGCCTTCCCATCAAACTTACCTAGGTGATCTAAGGTGTTAAGAATAGTAACAAGACACCCAAATGGTCTCATGAAGCTTAAGGCATGTTTTCTACCTAGAAAAAGTTCATAAGGTGTCTTGTTGTGAGGCGTAATTACCAATACCCTATTATGTACATAACAACTAGTATTAACTGCTTCAGCCCAAAATGTAGTAAGTAACTTTGAATCAGCTAGCATAGTCCTAGGGGGGGGGGGTGGGGTAGCCTATATTAGTGTTTCTATTTTTCTTTTTAGTCTACTCTATTTTGTTGTGGAGTCCTAACAACACTAATTTCTCTCTTAATCCCTTTCATCTCACAGAACTGCTTCATTCTTTATTCTTAAATTCAGTTCCATTATCACATCTGATTATTTTAACTCTTTGATTTATTTGATTTTCTATTCCTGTTATAAAAGCCTTAAGGATTTCATTGGTCTCATCCTTAGTTGCTAAAAAGAAAACCCAACTAAATCTACTAAAATCATCTGTGACAACTAGGTAGTACATCCCTTTTTCATTATACTCTTTATAAAAGTTGGACCAAATAAATCCATGTGCAACATTTGTAAAGGTTGGCTGATTGAACACACAGTTTTCGTCTTACAAGAGGCTTTATGTTGCTTTCTTTTCTGACAAGCAACACATGTATGATCATTTTCAAAAATCTTTGAAGGTAATCCTCTTACAAGATTTCCCCTCACAAGTTTGTTCATAGTTTTGAAATTAATATACCCCAGCCTCCTATGCCAAAGATTAGACTTTATAATGTGGCCTTTGTAAGAGACAAGTTAGACATCTTGAGGAAACTCAAAACAATTCTGTCAAATAAAACAAATACATGTTATCCTTTCTAGGAACTTTAAGCAAACATGGATTTTTATCAGTTAACTTAAAGTCAAAAGACAAAATAACACATTCAGTGTCAGTAAAAAGGACACTGTTCTTCTTGTCACACATTTGTGAGACACTGAAGAGGTTAAAATTAAGCTCCTTAACAAAGTACACATCTTCAAAATCCAATTTTCCTGTCCTGATTTTACCTTTACCAGTAATTTTACCTCCTTTGGAGTTTCCACCAAAGGCAACAAATCCACCATCAATTTCTTCATAATCTGAGAGGTAGGACTTGTTTCCAGTCATGTGCCTAGAGCATCCATTATCTATAACTCTTTTTTTTTGCAACTCTAGCTGTGGATTGCCCTGCACAAAAAGTAAGAAAATCAGGCTATCTTGAGGACCTAAGCTAAAACAGACTTGGATATGCCTTGTGCATCAACATAGTCAAATCTTTTAAAATTCATTGATGCACCATTGTGTCTAGAGACATGATCTAAAACTTTGTGCTTTGGTTTCTAGACCCAACATGCTGAGGCCTTAACAACATTAGCCTCATTTCCCTTATTATTACTTACTACTACTTTTGGCCCAGTAGTAGAACATTTCCCCTAACAATATTAACTTTTTCATTGTAATTACTGTTCTTATTTGTTGTAGATTTGTTAAAGGGACTACTAACATGTGATTGTGCTCTTTTAAAAACATTTGATGCTGGCCTTGCACAAATTTTTTTTTTTATTTCCAAAACTGTTGGTCTTTGGTAGGCTGTATTATTGGTCTAGACAGTATTAATGTACTGCTGCTCCTTGCAGTGCCTTTTGCCTAGCAGTTTTTATAGTGTTTTCAAGACCAGATTTTCATTAAGACTGCTCTTGGACAAAATTTCTTTTTGGTTGAGGGTGAGTAATCTTTTGAGAATTCTGGGTGGAATTCCACCCCTTTTCTTTGGCATTGTTCCAAATAGTTTTTCCAACCATTTTCTTTTCATAAAAATCACTAATCTTTTGATCAAAGGTTAAAACTGCCACATACAAAGCAAAGCGTTTATTTTTAAATCAAAATCACTTCCCAATTTCTGAGTCATCAAATTATTCCAGTTTCTCTTGTTACCTCTAGGACTTTGACTATTTTTCCTAAGGTATTTAGCTTCCTCCTCTACCTTTTTAACAGACTCCCTAGATGATTTCACATGCTTATAAGATTTAACAAATTTAATTCTAGCATTACTAGGTTTTCTCTGTTCAGACTTAGACATAATCTCATCCTCATTCTCACTATCAGATACCCAGTCTTCAATAATTGGTTCACTAACAGACTTAGGTTCTGACTCACTAGTCTTAACTTCACTAGTTGAAGCTACTTTTACACTATTTACAGATTCACTAAAAACATATTCATCTTCACCAACAAGTACCAAATCAGGTTTAAGGGGCATAAAGTTCCCAATATAGGGAGGGGGAATAGCATGATACCCTTCACTTGTTTTGTACTTATTATTCACCACACTATCAACCACTTCACTATCAGACATTTCACTATCAAACACTTAACTATCATACCCTTTACTATTATACCCCAAACCAGACTTGAGATTATCACTTATTTGACTATTTAACAGTTTGCTTAGATTCTTAGATGACTTTTCAAACTTTTCTAAGGTAAGTTTTAAATCATCTCTTTCTTTTTTAGCTTTTTCAAATTTCTTTCTAAGCTCTGTTATGGCATTATCTCTTAACATAACATCAAGTTTTAAAATCTTTATGTCTACTTCAAAAATAGCCTCATTCTTTTTATAAACATCTAGTCTAGCCTCTACAGATTCTAGACCTACTTTATAAGCTACTACATTTAATCGAGACTTATTAAAATCTTTTGTCAGATTATCTTAATGTTCTTTAAGAGTTTCATAAGATTTTAAACATGCTTTAGAACAAGTTGATACCTCAGGGTCTGAGCTTGAAAAACTTGAAGAACCTAAAGAAGTATAAGCCATAAGTGCAAAATTTGTTGGACCTTCTTCAGCTTGGTCACTCCAGTCATATCCAAGACCATCACATTGAGAAACCAAGGATTTGGATGTAGTTTCCTCAATAGGGACAGTTCTTCTTGTAGCCTCCTTGTTCCTGCTTTCCTGAACTCTGGGTGCCCTGCACTCCCTAGCAAAAATGACCTCTTCTGTGGCAATTATAGCATTCCACCTTGGTCTTATCAAAACCAATGGTATCAGTCCCATTAACACCTAGATTTCTTCATGTCTTCTTGAGAAATCTCCTTTCTCTCATAGACAGCATTGCCATCTGTCACATCAAATCCATTTCCATAAATAACTCATACTTATCACATAAGTAATCTTGATCTTCAAGCAATCTTTATCCTTCTGTCAGCATTAACTCTTCCAGCAGTTGTAATCTTTCAGCAGCATTAACTTTGTATGAGCAGCATTAATTATGAAATAGCATTTGTAACTTATACACCAACAACACTAAATGAGCAATCACAAGCAGTTGTAACTACTTAGAATATTTTTCTCATCCTTCATTGGCAATACTAAGTTAAACTAGCAGTATTATCTTTATACTAGCAGTACTATATATACTAACAATAGTAATTGTGAACTAGCAGTACTAACTTTAATAATAGCGGAGCACTAACTAAGTTGGTATAATTTTTTAGCTGATTACTAACGTACTGGCATTGTAACATGACAATATTAACTTTCCACTAGCAGTCTTAACCACTTAGAGTTTTTGGTTAACAACAGTAACATTCACCTGAGCAGCAGTAAGTCCAAACAGCATCTTGAAGCTTTTAATCCCAATAGTCATGTCTACTTTAAGAGGATGCAAGATATGTTTAAGGACGGGTTAATCCTAGTTTTTGACATGGACACTGAAAAGTGTAAGACTTGCATGGTGAACAAAATAAATAAGAAACCATTTAAAATTATAAACACGTGAAACTGAAGTTTTGAAGCTGATCCACAGTGATTTATGTGATCTGCATGCTACTCCTTCATTAGGGAATAAAAATTACTTTGTGATATTTATTGATGATGCTTCTAGGTTTTGTTATGTTTATTTATTACATTTAAAGGATGAAGCATTAGATAAATTCAAAGTATTCAAAACTGAAGTTGAATTACAACAAGGGTCCCAAATCAAAAGATTTAGGACTGATAGGGGAGGTGGGTACATGGATACTCTATATTTTTAGTCTGTTGGTATTATCCATGAAACGAATGCCTCCTATACTCCATAACAAAATGGTATATCTAAAAGGAAAAATAGGGTACTAAAAGAAATGGTTAATTCCATGTTGTCCTATTTAGGGCTGAATCAAGTGTTCTAGGGTGAAGCTATGTTAACTAACAGCTTGCTATTTATTAAATAAGGTTCATAATAAAAGGAACAAGATTACCCCTTATAAACTCTGGACTAAAAAGAAACCAAACTTGAATTACCTTAGGGTTAGGGGTTATAGGCAGTTGTAGACTCCCTTATCAAAGCTATAAACTTTGGATGTGAAAGGACGGCATTAAATGAATTTTTGTTGGATATGCTATGCATTCCAAGCTTTTAGGTTTTTATTGATTGAGCCTAATGATTTTGTTTCAATTAACTCTATACATTGAATCAAGGGTGCTATCTTTGATGAGAATATGAGTTTCTCATCAGTCCCTAGAATTCCAAGTCTCAGGGACTTTAATGGAACTAAAAGGACATATGGTGGTTCAGTGGTCAACTAAAAGAGGTCTCTGAGAGGTTGTTTAGCAACCTGAACCGAGCTTAGAAAAGTAAAAGGAATAGGACTCCAAAGGATTTTGGACCTAAATTTCAATTATACTTAATTGAAGGAACAAGGGATGAGGTCTCTGACCAACACTCCTATTGCTTTAATATTGAGGATGATCCTGTTAGCCTCAATTTATTGAGTCGAACAAGGAAGCTCGGTCACTCTACGATGGAGCTTCGGTCTTTAATTAGATTAATTGTTTTAATGAATAATATCGGGTAATCGGGCCGAAGTGAATTAATATTGTATATGTTTTGGGTTAATCCCATACAAATTATCCGTGGCCGAGTCCTAGTTAATATCCATCGCGTCACGTTAATGAGTAGGGGAATTATAGAGATATTTTCTTATATGAAAAATATCTTTCTCACAAATATCATTATTTTTTTTCTCTAAAATTAAATCTTTCTCTCTCTTCTCTCTCTCTCTAAACTAACATCTATTTTCTAAACTAACATCTCTTTTCTAGTTTCTTAGTTCTTGGATTCGTGTTATGAAGTGAAGTAAAATCGGGTCCCTACAATTATCACAACAGTTCAGACCTCGCACCACAACGACAAGAGATGTCTGTTGAAAATGTCTCTTCAGGCCTCGTTCCTCAAGGACAAAAGGCGTCAGATTATGACAACTCTGACCCCGTGCCCCCAAGACAAAATGTTGTTCCTTCAGCAGAGAAGACAGATTCGTCACAACAAGGGTTGGAATTTCTCTTCAGTCCTTTACTTGAAGAATATTACAATCCAACACACGGTCAAGCTGAGGAAAACAACAATGATCAAGCACCGAATGCATCATTTCAAGAACCTGAATTTATCAATCCTTTTTGTACACGGGTACAAGAAATTGGTGAGTCTTCCTCACGCAACTTTGATATACAGATGTGCATTCATTTCAACACAAAGTCATGATTCCGAGGAACAGAGATCAGTCCATTCGAACAAGTTCGTGGGAATCTCCAACCATGCCAGTTCAAAACAAGAAGACAGCTTGCAAAAGATCCTGAAATGTGTATTGTTCGACGCTACAGTGAGTATTGTGAACGAAGAACATTAAGGAGGCACATGGCTGATTACTGCATGGATCGAAGGCCTATGCAGGATGTAACTCAACAGTTTGGACAGGTACTAAAAAGTCTGGAAACTAGTCGCAAAACCATTTGGCAAGATGATTATAACAGCTAAAGTGGTTATGGGAAGAACAAGAAGGATGATGAGATCAAACTGTAATTCGGCAACAATGAACGACTTGTTGGCTAGGTTATGCTCAGGAAGAGGGTATTGATTTTGGAAGAATCATTTGCTCCAGTTGCTCGCTTGGAAGCAGTTTAGGATTTTTGTTGACCATCGCAGCACACAAGTCTTTTCCAATCTATCAGATGGACGTGAAAACGGCATTTCTTAATGGTCCATGAGGAGGTGGTTTATGTTGCTCACCAAGAAGGGTTTGTTGATCAGATCCATCCAGATAACGTCTACCTTTTGGAAGCTTTGTATGGATTAATGCAAGCTCCAAGAGCCTGGTACGATGAACTATCAACCTTCCTGATATCCAAAGGCTTTACAAAGGTACAATTGATCCCAAATTTATTCATGATAAAATACGGGGGGATATTCTACTTGTGCAGATTTACGTTGATGACATAATTTTTGGGTCTACAAACCCTAAATATTCAAAAAGATTTGAAAAGTTAATGCACAGTAGATTTGAAATGTCCTTAATGGGGGAGATGAAATTCTTTTTAGGACTTCAGATCCACCAGTCCCCAAAGGGTATTTTTATCAATCAGGCCAAGTACGCTTTAGAAATTCTGAAAAAGCATAATATGGACAATTGTCACTCCATTGGTACACCATTGGCTACAAAACCCACTAGATTGTAGATTTGAGTGGAGAACCCGTAGACCAATCTGATTATCATAGTAAAATCGGGTCATCTTTTACTTGACTTAGTAAGCAAACTTTAGTGCAAGCAGTATGCTATTGTGCACGTTATCAAGCACGACCAACTCAAAAGCACCTCAAGGAGGTTAAAAGAATCTTTAAATACCTAAAGGGTACCATTAACATGGGACTCTGGTATCCAAAGGATTCTGGCTTTGAACTAACAGCATTTTCAGACGCTGATCATGCCGGATGCCTTGATACTCGGAAAAGCACTTCTGGAGGGATACAGTTCCTTGGTGATAAGCTTGTAAGCTGGATGTCAAAGAAACAAAACTGCACTGCAATGTCTTCAGCAGAGGCAGAGTATGTGGCGTTATCTGCTAGTTTGACTCAAGTAATGTGGATGAGGACACAACTTCAAGATTATGGCTTCAACTACAACAAAATACCGTTGTATTGCGACTCTCAGTCAGCCATAGCAATATCATGCAACCCCGTACAACATTCACGGACAAAGCACATCCATACTCGGTATCATTTCATAAAGGAACAGGTTGAAAATGGTATTATTGAATTATATTTTGTCAGAACTGAATACCAATTAGCTGACATGTTTACGAAAGCCCTTCCTGAGGATCGGTTTAAGTATCTTGTCAGAAGGATTGGTATGAGATGTTTGACTCTAGCTGATCTGGAGGTTCTGACAAATGAGACTGCTTGATATCATCATCAAACATCACCATGTACATATTTTTGAGAAAAGCAAAATACAAAAATATAAAACTTCAAAAAGAAAATACAAAATCAGAAAATCAGAAAATTTCCAAAAAGATTCTTCTCGACTGTTCTCTTCGGGAATCTGATAAAACATTGAAGTGATTAGAAATGTCTATTAACATTGACACGGGTGTGTAAATGAAGTTCGAGCGAGAGTTGCAAATAGTTTCAAAACATGTCATTTTTAATTTTCTAAATGGCTTATGTGCAAATGTCAGTACATAACCCGGACTTCAAATAAAGGAAGGTTTATAACTTATCCTCACAACGAGAACATTAACGTTTCTCGGTCTTGAGCTGTTCTTACAAGACATTCAATATCTTTAGCTAGAAAAAGGATAGTGTAGTTTCAGTGAGCCTTACCCTTACCGTTAGAAGAGAAGTCCTCTAACATTTGGTTTTTCAAAAAGTTGAACACATTTTTTCAAGAATTTCACGATGACAATTCATAATCTTTCAAAATTGTGTGTTTAACGCTCCAACCCTTACAGTGTTTTCAAAAGACAACAATTTTTCAATTGGTCCTATTTTTGAGGGGAAGTTTTTGGAAAAACAAAGTTTTAATGTTCTTGGATACATCAACAATGACAATTCTTATGTATTCAAAACATTATCAAAATGTTCCAAACCATTCATGCTAATAATATTTTCTCCCATAGAATTTTCAAGACATATTTTAATCACAAGGTATTTTAAAAACTAAGTGTTTATTATTTAAAATAAGGGGAGAAAATGTAATTAAAATATGATCTAAATTGACTCAAAGTGCTGAACAGTAAGAAAAGGTTTTATGGTTCGATTCTTTATACCAAACAACATCTTATTTTCATGTCGATTCTGGATGTCATAAGGTGGTTAGGTTAGGAATCAATCCTATGATCCAACCAGAACCGGAGGATCTACCCAAGGATAACCCAAAGTTAGAAATAGCAGTCCTTAGGTATGATTGGAGATGAATGTATATGGGAATAATGCCGACTAAGATTGAGCTAACACTGGAACAATCACAACAAGTGTAGTTATGACGCTCCTGGTAAGATTTGAAGCGTTGAAGAATGAAAAAGAAATGTATGGATAAAGGGTCTAAAGAAAGAAGCTCTCACCACAACTTATAGCAGAACGGGTTTATACGATTGTGTCAGAATCATCATGTTGATTGATGGCTTTGTAAATGACATTCATGGACCAGTGATGCAATGCAAACCATTCCCAGCCATTCGAGGTTTCTCTCTGACAGAAACTAGTCTCACTTGTCACGGAGTTCACCCGTATATCTATTGACATCTCACTCTGAGATTGTTGATATTGAATAGGTGGCAATCTGCTCCAGCCTCCGAGTACTAAAACCAAAATGCACTAATCGAGTCTAGAGCCAAGAGATCAATCAAAATCTCGTTAGGACACATTCCATTTCAAACACTTGTTGAACATAATCAGGTTCACAAGCTGTTATCAAGAGTCCTACGCAATATCATTGTGATATTTTCCAGAACATTCAGAGTGATACTCTTTAGTATTCACAATGACGAATGTAAATCCTGCCAGTGTCATCATCAAACGACAATGCGGTTAGTGGACTTTGCGAGATTGCTATATGAATAAACTTTGACAAACTGGTATCGATTTGGTCTAGTAAATGAATTGACTGTTGATGAATTTTGATAAAAACATGACACTCTTGATGTGTTACAAAAAACTCTTTAACGAGTGACACGTCGATTGTTTTTCAAATCAATTTTCTTATTTATCACTAACGTAAACCTGCTGGGTCAAACGGTGGTGACGGACACCTCATCCATTAAAATGCTCATTCTACAAAGACATACTATCTAGGAAAAGCTCAAGACCAAAAGACAAAGACTTCCGGCAAAACTCTGATTTGAAGCTTTCAAGAAAATGCAAAAGTATGGCATGTTGGTCAAAAACAAAAGTTTCGCAAGATGGCAAAGACAATAAAGACAATGACAAGGCTCAATGTTATGATAGCAAAGCATGACAATGGAACAAGTTTAACAACAAATTAACAAAGAAAAAGACCAAGAAAAACACTGAGCTTACACGACAAAAGCAATCTCATGATTCATGAAGGGTGTCATCATGGAAACTCACTTCGGGGGTGATTGTTAGCTCAATTTTATTGAGTTCGATAAGGAAGCCTCGTTCCCGTGTTCAAGACACCCTCATTCAGGGGAGATTGTTAGCCTCAATTTATTGAGTGAACAAGTAGCCGGTCACTCTACGAGGAGCTTCGGTCTTTAATTAGTTAATGTTGTAAATAGATATATCGGGAATCGGGCTCGATAGTGAATCTAATATTGTATATGTTTCGGGTTTAATCCCAAACAAAACCCAAGCCCGAGTCCTAGTTAAATATCCCTCGCGTCACATTAAATGTGTAGGGGTATATATATAGATATTTTCTCATATGAAAATATCTATTCTCACAAATATCTTATTTTCTAAAATCAAATCTCTCTCTCTCTAAACTAACATCTCTTTTCTAAACTAACATCTCTTTTCTAGTTTCTTAGTTCTTGATTCATGTTATGAAGTGAAGTTAATCGGGTTCCTACAGATCCCAAGACATTTGATGAAGCAATGAAGTCCCAGGATGTTGCTTTCTGGAAAGAAGCAATTAATGATGAGATGGACTCCATTATGGGCAACAACACTTGGGTGTTGGCTGATCTACCTTCAGGTTGCAAACCTCTTGGTTGCAAATGGATCTTCAAAAGAAAACTGAAGGTAGATGGAACTATTGAAACGTTCAAGGCAAGGCTGGTCATTCAGGGCTTTAAACAAAAGTCAAGGATAGACTACTTTGATACTTATACTCTAGTGGTACGTATTAGTACCATAAGATCTATCATAGAGGTCGTTCTAATGTTCTTTTTGGTATAAATTAGGACTTTTGATTCTTAAAAACGAGTAAAAGATATGCCCGATAGAAGTTTGGAAAGTGGAATGGTAAAATTCTGCATAGGGTGTTTTTATGCAGAATTTTTGGTCACCTTGCGAGTACCATATCTTGGTCAATTTAAAAGCTTTTCTAGGTTTTCTTGATTCTAAAACTAAGTTCGGCGAGTCTACTTTCCAACGAAAGAGGCCTCGCGGATTTTCAATAAGTATAGGTTAGTCAAAAGTGAATTAAAAAACAAGTTGTCAAAACTGTGATTCTGGTCCAGAATTTGGGCTGTAAAAATGTAGTGAGCAGGCGGATCAAAACTTAATATTTTTTGACGAAATTCACACAGTAGGTATCTTCATAATGTGTATGAGCTTCATGTATTTTCTAGATTTTTATGTATTGTTCTAAAGGGGTCAATATGGGTGTCCACTTTTGCAAAGTCTAGACACCTTATTTTTGAGATATGTTACGTTAATGTACTTTTGAAAAATGGTTTGTTAGCCTCAAAATATTGAGCCAAATAGGAAGTTCGTTCATTACGTGTACGAGTCTCGGTCATTTAATTAGTTAATGTTATAAAAGGATAATATCGGGAATCAGGCTCGATAGTTAATCTAATATTGTATATGTTTCGGGTTTAATCCTAAGCAAAACCCGAGCCCGGGTCCTAGTTAAATATCCTGCGCGTACCTTTAACGTGACGGGGTATATAAGCTTTTTCTTCTTTAGAAAAAGTTAGTTGTTCAAGTTGTTCATTTTTCTAAGAATTACATTTCTCTTTTTCTCTCATCTCTCTCTCTTCTTTCTCTCTCTAAACAACTCACTCTTTCTTTCTCCTTTCTAGTTCTTGATCCGTGATTGATTCGTGTTATGAAGTGAATACGGGATCCTACAATTGGTATCAGAGCAAAGGGTGGATTCGTGATTGATTATTGTGGTTAATTAGCTCAAATTCGTGGCTTATTTGGTTCTAAAAACCCACGGCTTAAAAAGCTTATTTGGGCTTAATTGGTTGATTAATCTTGGTGTTTCTCGTGTTATACATGCTAAGGAAGAAGTATTGTTACTACTACAAGTGATTAACAAGCCTCAAGTTCGAAATCAAAGCCAAAAAGGTTCGAATTATTTTATATTCTTCGTGGAGAGTTGCCTAATTTTGGACGATTCTCAAAGAAATACGAGTTAAGGTGTGTTTAAACTTGATATACACACTTAGTATTGCATGTTAGAGCCTTGATTCGTGGATAGAAAAGCTTATTTGAGTGATTTTGGCAAAATTCGTTCTAGTGTTCTTGGTGGAGAGTTGCTTATTTAATTAATACTCTAGCCGGCGGTTTGACAAAGTAGGGGACAAGATCCACGATTTAAGGAAATAGTCAACGGCGGTTTGACCTGGTCAAAGGCGAGTTGCTAAAAACTAAAAACAGCGAGTTGCTAAACGGCGAGTTGCTAAACGGCGAGTTGCTAAACGGCGAGTTGCTAAACGGCGAGTTGCTAAACGGCGAGTTGCTAAACGGCGAGTTGCTAAACGGCGAGTTGCTAAACGGCGAGTTGCTAAAAACAGCGAGTTGCTAAAAACAACGAGTTGCTAAAAATAGCGAGTTGCTAAAAACAGCGAGTTGCTAAACGGCGAGTTGCTATACAGCGAGTTGCTAAACGGCGAGTTACCAAACAGCGGTTTGT
>BQNB010040742.1:30306-47204 GCA_026074375.1 Tanacetum coccineum
GTATGCTGAGTTTGTGGGTTATTTAAAGTGATCGTCACAACCACTAGGCCACTGTTGAGACCTCACAAAATTTTAAAAATAATCTTATGGTATTGCGAAAATTGATTTATGATCACATTTTTTGAATGATTGATAGGGGGTTAAAAAAAATTTGTACCAAATGTCCACGATGATATCAAACAGTTCTTTGGAGCCCAAGAGGTTCAAAAGCTAGCGAAACTTAAGCTCGCCGCGAAATAAAGTTGAAGAAATCATATTTGGATGTCAAAAAAGTGGTGGGAGATGGTGAAGCAAAGGAATCGTTTTGTATCTTGGGTCAATTCGGATCCATATATCAAACATCTTTTCAGTGTTTTAAGGATGTATGATGGGTTTGATGTGGAAAACTTGGAAATGGGGAAAAAGGACTGGATGATGTTGGTAATATCTGATATTAAAGAACAAAACAAAGTTTTGGGTTTTGAAGATGCTTCGTTTTAGAAGTTCGTACTTGAAATATTACTAACGAGGTGGAAAGTGCCCGCGCATTGCGGCGAGGGCTAAATTTGTTTTTCTAATAAGTCGGGGGATCTTTTTTTAGTAATTTTTTATTTTTAATATATACTTTGTTCAATGCTTTATAGTTAAGGTGTGGCTTGCCTATTTTCATAATTATGAGTTGTTTTTTTTGTGTTGTCTATTATTTTCGAAGGTTCATTTTGTTGTCTATTATAAGTTTGTTTTTATAGTTTCTTAACAAATGAGTCACTTGGGGCTTCGAAAGTTTATTGGTATAGTTTCTATGAGATTATTTGGCATGATATTAGTTAGTCACCTCTTTAAAATACATGGAGTTTTTGATATATGAGATTATTTGGGCCTAATCTTATAAGTGCTCATTTGTTTATTTGTGGGGGACGCTGGTGATATCATCTTTCTTTATCTTTTCATAATAATATTTGAAGGGTGACTCGGTAGAGGTGGCAAATAGGCAGGTTAGGTGGGTTGTGTAACAGGTCAAAATGTGTCGTTTTTAACTGTCAACTCAGTCGATAGTTATATTGTCGTTTTCCAATTTCGTACGGTAAGATTGTGGCTACTACCGTAATGTTAAAATAATAGTCCAATTCTTTTAATAAAGCGATTTAGGAGGTCTTAGCACTTGAAAACGCGTCTGACGTGTTTTCATTCTAACCAACTCTAGAAAATGTGCTGCTAAAGCCTAAGCCTTAGGAGATAAATTGAAACCCGAATTGACCCATATTTAGGCAAACAGGCATAATTTGCGACCTCTAGACTCAAAACATGCATGCTATAGTTTTAGGATTAAGCTAAAATTTCTCGTCTAATATCATGATTACAAAGAATTAAGGATATTCATTTGGACTCACAAGTTTTACTATATTCACAATTACCAAAAAGTTGACATGGTGTGCTTTAAGGGCTGGTCCTGAGTTTCCTGCTACCCTGGGCGAGAGGGTCGAAAAACTGCCCCTTGTAAATAGTTAATGCCATGGAGTGAGAATCGAAGGCAACGGTGAATTTCATATATTGTCACTAGTAGTAGAAGTGTAACTTGCTGTGTCATATAGTTTTTGTATGAGTTTAAATCTATTTATACAAAGCATCCAGTTTATATATATATAGATGAAGACATGAAATTTTAAAGCTAGGTATACAAATATGAATGCATGTTTAGCTCGGTTGCTCACTTTAATTTTTTTCGGTTGCTCACTTTAATTACTTTTGGGTGAAAAGGTTTAACCTTCATGGCCAAAATTTAGATTTTAATTGTGTCATAAACTCATGGGCGGAGATAGAGGGGGCCGGTAAGTACCTTGCTAGCGAAATTGTATTGTAAATTTTTTAAAATATCAGGTTTTTTTTTGGTAATTTGCCATCATCTAAAAATAGGTGTTATAGACTTATAGTGTTATAAAATAGAAAATCTTCCAAAGGTATCTACATTTGGTCAGCCTAATTTGATGCCCCCAATTTATTGCTGCCCAGCTCGCCCAGCACCAGGCCAGCCCTGTGTACTTTATAGAGGAAATATCATGACAGTTGGACATGTCATATTTGTCACATGGTACTAATAAATAGAAATTACATAAACAATGCATCTCTATGGAAATAATCTTGACATATATCCATGTGAAAGGCATTGTTTCAGAAACGTGTGAGGTTGTACATGGTCATATGAGGATCTTATATGTATTCAAGGTTGCAAAAAGCACTAGGCGCTAGTCGCCGATCGACCACCGCCTAGCTAGTAATCGGTCGAGGCAGCGCCTAGGCGGATTGAACTTTTCTATATAAAATTTTTAAAATTATATGTATTTGATAAATTTTAGCACAAATAGGTCTACAAAAGATTGGATATATTAGGTTTTAAATGTAAATTAAGGCTTTAAATTAGTTCAATTAGGGTTTTCGTAAAGTCTCATTTTTCTATTTCTTTTCTTCTCATCTACAATAATTACATCACAAAATGTATTCTTAAACACCATTTAAAAACAAGATTTGACCAATTGAATAAAAAAAACCTAATTTAAAATTTTAAAAATCGAGTTGATCGGCGTTGACCGCCGTGTTGACTGTAGTTGACCGCTTTTTTGGCCGCCTAGAGTAAAATTGAGGCGGTTGGTGGCCGCCTAGACCGCTTTTTACATCTCCTTGTATATTTCTTTTCACTATATTGTTCCATGCCAGATGTACCAGCCCATCCCATTTGGCCCCGCAAATGATTATGTGAATAAAGATTGATTTAGTAGGTTTTATTCAACAAAAGTTGCACCCTGGCAACTTTCGACCCGTTCAACCATTGGTTTGCTTTTTTTTTCTATGTTTTAAATTTATCCCAAGTCCTACTCGTTAGGTCATATTTAGAGGTTATTCTTTCATTCTATGGCCAAAGTTCCAGTTGTAGAAGTTAAGTAGCTCATTGATATATTTGTATCATTACGTGTAATTTGTGTTTTTAGCAGGAGACTCGAGAATTGTGGAGCGGAAGAAACCTGGTAAGGCAAGAGCAAGAAAAAGGTTCCAATAGGTCAAGCGTTAGACGGTTTTTGATTTGCCAGGTATCTATTTATGGAAACAACTCGAATGTGTCGGGGCAAATATTTTGTTTCACGTTTGGGATCTTAATTGAAATATTCAAATCATCATCATTTTGGACTTGGACCTGCAACGCTTAGTTTGTTGTCTTTGATAATTTTTTGAGCCTGGTCATGTTAGAGCAGAACAATTATAGTAGTCATGTAACCATGAAATTATAATTTTGTTGGATTTTTATAGTGATTCATGAGTAGAAGTGTCCCGAGTATGTAATTCTGTTAAGTAATACCCCGTAATAACTTGTTGCTTGTCTTTGCGGAATATTTCATAAATTGATTAGTTCTAGCTGGTTCGACCTCTTGAAAAGGTATGCTTGACGAAATGTTTGTGAATTATTAATTAATTGTCTACTTGTCCTCTTCAGAGTGATATACAAAAGTATACTTTTGTACAATCCAACTCTTATCTTTTGCTATAAGAACATGGTCGTTATGAACAAAAAGTAGTTTTATGCATAAATAGTTATACATATAGTTGGTTAAGAGAAGTTAAATAGAAAGGTAATGATTTTTAAAGTCATGTTCTTCGCTGTTCTACTATTCGTATTTTTTAGTACTATTTTTTTCTCCTTTTCTGTGGCAATAATGATTGCTCGCATTTTGACCGATTAATCCGCAGGTTTAAATCAAGCACACAAACTCAAATCCAAACTCAAACCGGATAAAACCATGACACCCAACTGTACCTAGTAGGAATCAAACTTGGAACCCCTCAGCTTTGATCATGCTTTTAGAGTTTCAAAGTTAAGTTATGATTCAAAGTTTACAAATTATGTCCCAACGTTTTTTCACGTAAGCAGTTCATATAAGTTGAAACACATAATCAAAATCTAAACCGAAGCACAAAATGAAAACCCAGAATCAAAATCAACATCCACCAAACAAAAAGCTATTAACTGTAAAGCTAGGAGTTCAATTACATTTTTACACATGTTTAGACACAAACTTGACAAAACTAATAAGATATAGGAGTTCCAAGACGAGGGGTTGGCTCTAGTTTGACATAAAAGTAGTTTCTATGATTTTTGTGTTAAAAAGAAGACTTTTAAAGAAATTTAGTTGGTCGTGAGGTAGCAGCTTCGAATCTACTTACCATTTGCTTATATTTCGAAGTTCACAAACAGAAATCACACAAATAAAATAAGTAAGAAAGCCTGACCCATTTCAGGTATGCCTTTGACTAAAATTTATGAATTAGACATACTTAATGGACTACTGTGTCCCCTCATTCAGAAGTGATTTACCATAGTATACTTTTTAAAACAATCCAAACCTCTTATCTATTGCAAAATAACATGGCCATATGAACAAAAATAACAGATTTTATGCATAAATACTTTTACATATAGTTGGTTAAGAGAAGTTAAATCGAAAGGTAATGATTTTTTAAAGTCATGTTCTTCGCTGTTCTACTATTTGTATTTTTAGTACTATTTTTTCTCCTTTTCTGTGGCAATAATGATTGCTCGCATATTGATCGACTAATCCTAATCGCAGGTTTAAATCAAGCACACAAACTCAAACCGGATAAAACCATGACACCCAACTGTACCTAGTAGGAATCAAACTTGGAACCCATGAGCTTTGATCATGCTTTTAGAGGTTCAAGGTTTAAATTGATCAAAGTTTACAAATTTATTCCCGACGATTTTTTCACTAAGCAGTTCATATGAGTTGAAACACATAATCAAAATGTAAAGCTAGGAGTTCAGTTACATTTTTATACATGTTTAGACACAAACTTGACAAAACTAATAAGATATAGGAGTTCCAAGACGAGGGATTGGCTCTAGTTTGACATAAAAGTAGTTTCATGAATTCAGTTTAAAAAGAAGACATTTATAAGAAAATTAGTTGGTCCCCCCCGTTTTTTTTTGAGGTAGCAACATTCGAATCTACTTACCAATAGCTTATACTTCGAAATTCACAACTAAGTTTAACCCAACAAACAGAAAATCACACAAATAAAAATAAGTAGAAAGCCTACCCATTTTCTAACTTCCGTAGAGATTCAACCCATAATGGAATATTACAAATTTTAACTTCCATAAAACGAGTCTAGCCGACCCGCAAACACATTATTCCACACTTAATTAACCTGCATGACCCTTTAGTATTAACATAAAACAAATCAATCGGTTTATAGTAAAATCAGTTGAAATTGTTACCACTATTTTGTGTGAAATTGATTTAGGGTTTTCTTTTGATTTTGATTTCGGGTTTTAGGTGTGAGTTTGTAATTATTTGATTTAGGATTTTTAATTAAAGAGTTGTGTGGCGGTGATGGTTGCCTAGGTGGTGAGCGGAAGACGGTGAAGGTGATGGTTGAAGACAAGGGGGTGTTGAGAATGTTTTTAAAGTGTGTTGTGGATTATTGGTGGTTTAAGGCCTAAAGCGTGTGTTTTGTATATAAATTTTAAAGGGTTATGTGCTTAATAAGTTGATGTGGATAAAAAAAAAATAAATTACTCGTAACTTGCTAAGTAGGTCACCCAGTAAATCAAATAGTCGAATTTGAAAAGTTTAGTCACTTAATAGAAAAAAAAGATGAGAAGAGAAAAAAGATGTAATTTAATACATTTTCAAGCAATTTGCCCTATAGAAAATCTATATTTGTCTTATGTATGTACCCTCCAGCATCTTTTGAAACTCTTATTTTTAGCACAATAAGGGACCAAAAGTGTAACAAGTTTTAAATTCAAGACTATTCATTTAAATTTTACTCAATATATTCCTAAGTCCACAAGAGCTGACATAGAGTGGCAAAAGCAAGAAGAAATTGCCAATGCACGTGTTAGACTGGTTGATAGTCAGGGTAGGACTTATGGGACTGAAAAAAGGAAATGTAGTACTGCCCGTGTCTGGCCGGTGAGGGTAAATTTCTCATAAATGACAACCAGTTAGATGTATATTTCCCAATGCTTGATCAACGAGTTGCTCTTCTTCCTCCTCTCACCGAGACAAAAACATTGGGTCTTCCGGATGTTTATTGTACTGTCAAAGGGGGTGGTTTTCAGGATCGAAACATTAAATTTACATTGTTTATTCTGGTTTGAAAGCATTAAATTTACATTTTTATTCGCAAATTCCACTAAAAAGTCTAACTTCACTATAGTTTGGTTGATTATGCATGGTATTATTATTTTTGGTTCTTTCATTTGTTTGGGGGCACCAATCTAAACATCATAAGTGCTTGAAACATGTTAAATAGGCGCAATTCGTCTTGGTATGAGTAGGGCACTGCAAAACTGGGCACCAGATCAGTTCCTTCCTCCTCTGAAAGAAGGTAACTATAGCTTTTATTTACCTTTCATTCTTTTGCATATGCTTGAAAGTCGAGTTATTGATAAAAGTCCACACACGTCCTTAATTTTTTTTCTAGAAGATGGAAGGACCACTTGTTATATATTAGTAGTCACCACTTTATAAATACATGAAGTTTTTTTGATACTGAGATTATGTTGCCCATCAGTGCTAGTCAAGCTCTTTATGACTTTATAGGCCCTCTTCGTCTTTATCTTTTCATATAATAATGTAGTAGTTACTGGACTTTTTGCGGTTTTAAGTTACAATGGAAGTCATGTAACCATGAAGTTAATTTTGCTAGATTTTATAGTGATTCATGAGTAGAAGTGGCCAAGTCTGGAATTGTGTTAAGTAATAATAACGTGTTGGGGGGTTTTCTTTTTTTTTTGTTAACCTTGCTGAGATAATTCATAAATGAATAGTTCCTTACCGTTCGACGTCTTTGAAATGTAGCTTGACGGCATGTGTTTATAATACCAACTCAAACCCAGACACAAAAAGACAGAAAAACCAACAAACTCGAACTCGAACCCAAACCCAAAACGGATAAAACCAGACACCCAAGTGCACGTACTAAGAAAAATCAATTTTGAAACCCCTTAGTTTCGATCATGCTTCTAGAGTTTCACATTAAGTTGTTATTCAAGGTTTACAAGTTTGTCCTGATGTTTATATCAAGTAGTTCATATAAAGTCAAAGCACATAATCAACATCTAAGCAATGCATAATCAAGTTACAATGCAAACAATAACAAGAACCGATTTGAGACGTGCAGAATGACAATTCAAGGTTATGACCATTACAAAGTATTTTACTAAACACCATTCAATTATCAACAAATGATACAAGTAACGAATCACAAACAAAAAGTAAAATACCAACATTAATATAAAAAAAGAGACTTGAAATACACTGTAAAAGCTTAACGTGGACATCAACACTCCGCAGAGAACCAGTTTGAATTTATAGATAAAGAATGTGAGAGGAAACTGTTAAAATATGTTTTAGCTTTACAGAAGTGCTTCTTCAGGTTTAACAGATTTAAATCTTAGATTAATAATCAACCCTAAAACTAACTCAAAAGATGGTGGATTTGTCTCTTAGCATGCTGGTTTTATTAGATACTTTGTCCTCAATGAACTTTTTCTCAGGTATAACTGACTTAGAGATGTAAAAATGCAAAATATCGTAATTTTCTGTCCAAGAATGTTCAAATGGATTAGCTAGCCAAAAAGTCGGAAACCATGGATACCAAAAAAAAAAAAAAAAAAAAAAAAAAAAAAAATGGAAATATGCCAATCTTGAAGTGTGTCCCAAATGACACCATGTTACCCAAGAGTAATAAAAATAAAATAAGAAAATGCCCAATCTTTGAAGTTGTCCGAATATAACGCAGACACTAAGCCGTGCCAACTTTTGACGAATAAACTTCGAGCTTAAAAGTTCAACTCGAAATTATTAACGGGTCAATAGGCTCGACTCGAGTTATCGTTGAATTTTAAAGTGATAGTTTTAAAGGCGTATACACACAAAATTTAAATACTTAATTATGATTATATATAGAGTTTTCCGAGCCAAAATCGAGCCGAATTCAAATCTTATCTTATATTTGAGTTTAAGTGAGTTTAGACACACGTCACTAAAACTTAGTCAGCTTTTCGATCCGGCAGACAACTGAATCACAACTTTCTCAAGTTGAGCTCGAACTTTCTTTATGAAGGACAGGCTCGTCGAGCTATCGAGCTGGAGCTCAAACTCAACTTAATATTATTGAGTTGAGTTGTTTATACCCGTAGTCGTCTAGTCGACACCAATACGGTAGTGCCCGCGTTATGAAGGAACAACTCGATCTCGCCATACGGCAAAATTAAGCCACCTTTATTAGAAATAAAGTTGAAAGTAAACACAATTGTTCGAAATTGACTTAAAAATGGTTTTGTAATCTTTTGTTTAATTTTTTATAATTGATTATATCCTAAATAATGAGAGATAGTAAAAGATAGATATTACTTCAACTAACTTATTTGAAAAATGGTTGTTATACTTCCTTTTTTTTTAATTACTTGCGTACCAAGTTAAATAGTTCGTATTCATTCAGGTTTCATTATTCTCTGCAATTGTCTCAATAAAACATTCATATTTTGATATTTTAGTTTCTCATAAGTCTTGTATCCATAGGGTTTAAGGTTTCTAAAAATAATTGCCTACAAAAAACTAAGAAGTCAGGTATAAAACATAAAGGCGAGCAGTTCCTTCTTCTACTCCGACGAGAAAGATTTTTACTAGGTTAACGGGTCCAACGAGTACAATGGTCTCGAATGGTGAAAGTTGGTACGCACATGATAAGGTGATCGACAAATCATCTGTTTCTAATGTTGAAAAGGCGAGTTGTGGTAAAAGAGTTTTGGATGTGGAATGCAAGAATGGATTTCGTTTTGGGTTTAAAGAAGATAAAGTGATTCATGCTAATGATTTTGCCTCCAAGGAATTATCAGAAAAAAGCTACAGAAATTGATGGTGATAGTTTTAGTGGAAGAAGTCTATGTTGAAGCTCTACAAGTCAAATATCCAATCATAGACTGGGAGGTTTACTCTGAAGACACAAGAAGGTATTGGAGAATTATCAGAGTTGGAAACCATACAGAAGCTTATCAGATTTTTGCTGATATATTGAAGAAATTTGATAGAGATGACATGCTTAAGCTTTGGGATTTGGTTAAGAAGAGGTTCAGTACAACAGAGCCTACAGATGATAAAGAGAAGGAATTGTGGGTTAAACTGAAAAGATTATTAGAACCAGATAATGATGATATTCTGTGGAAGCTTCAAAGATATATGCATGATCCTTTGGTATGGAGGCTTTATGATACATGTCGTAAGAGGACGTGATATCTTCATGTTGGTTGAAAGAATATCCTTTAACTAGAGGAACACTTGGATTGATGATAGTGGCTAGACTATTAGTAGAAGCAGATAGTGAGATCTAGAGAACTTTTAAGAAAGATCTTTTATCAAGCAAACAGACCAAGGCAGTAAGGTGTTTGGATACATCCTCCTAGTGCTCAAGATGCTGATAATGAAGAAACTTGATGATTAACAAGATGAATATCAAGTTTAGGGGAAGATTATTAGGAATAAAGGCTTTTCAAGTTTCTACTGCTGGTTGAAGAAACTATTGCTAGTGAAGATTAGAGAAAACAGTCTAAGTCATTAGTACTGTTAGTGTAATAGTTAGTGCTGCCAGTACAAAGTGTTAGTACTATCAGTTTATTAGTACTGTTAGTTATAATAGTTAGTATTGTTAGTTATATAGTTAGTACTGCTAAAGTGATATGCATGAGATATATTAGGAATAACGCGTTTTGTAAGCCCATTAGGGTTTCTTGGTGTATAAAAGAAACCCTAAGGCATAGTTAGTGATATAGATCTAGAAATCATTTTCTCATAGTTAGTATTCATAGTTTCAAGGTTATTTTGTAACTTTGATTATGTTTAATATATTGAAAGTTTAGCAAGATCTTGTTTTACTGTTTCATTGTTCTTTTTAGTATTACAAACTAGTTTTCGCATAGTCTATAGTGTTCACAATCTTAGTTTCTACTATAGTTGTTTTGGATCTATCCAACACGGATAAGCTTTAACAAGTTGCGTAAGATCTGTTCAAAAGGGATCAACAAACCCCCAAATTTTTCCAAACCTTAAAAATTAATTAACACAATTTAGAGCAACCTGGCTCTGATACCATGTAATCAATATCAAATCAAGCACCAAGAACACTGATTTTGCACTCAACCAACCTCCCCACGTGCACTTTATTAATGAATGAATGAATACAATAAGACTAATCCCTAAACGGGTGTTAGCTAAACAAATACACAAGAAAAAGATTGGTCCCCACCAGGTGGATCACAATCAACCTCACTACAAGTATCTCTCAACACTCAAAAGTATAGCAAGATCAAATAAAGAGATTCATCTTGCAAGTATACAGACTCAAGACAATGATATCAAAGATTGATATCAATAGCCAACAAACTTAGATGATTATGAGAGAATAAAATAGCTTAAAGAGATGAAAAGAAAACTAATTATGAAACCCTAGCTAGGATCATTGCTTATATAGCCACAACTTTACTTTAGCCCCTTGACTTAGTAGACTTGTCATAAGCAGCAGAAACTTTACACCTTTTAGCCTTTGTCACTTTTGGTCCTTCATATTTAGTTTGACCACATATTGACTTTGAATCATAAACAGGATACCCTTTAACTTCCTTTACTTTAAAGCTTTCTAGAAGAGGAGAAGATGTCCTTCGTCCTATTGTAATGCCTACACCCCTATCGATTACTTTTTGTCTATCAAATCCTAGCCCATTCATCCTATTATTAAGTCTATGGTTGTTTCTGAACAAGCTACCTGATAGTGACTCATTGATATATCTCTAATCATTTGTGCTTCAGCAAGTAAAAGGGATGGCAATGCTGAAAGTACTGCCTCTGAGGATGTCAATAGAACCTAAAAAATAACAAAAAAACACTAAGCATACCTGAATTACTATCAAGTATAACTGATGAGTCACAAAGTTGAATATGCAAACCTCTTTATGTAAATCAGCCAAAAAAGTAGCTATAATTGAAGCATTATCCATATCAATGGGTTGGCCTTGAGCTTGATGTGCAACCCTTTGTGCACGTTGTTGAGCTAAAACTTGTGCTTGGATATCTAGAGGAATAGCAGCTAAAAACTCTGGATTAATTTCTTCAGCTGCAGAAGGGACAGGGGTAGGGGCAGGAGCAGAAACTGGATCTGGGACCGATTGAGCTTGTTGTGAAGCTAGAACTTAAGCCCTAAGATTAGCGAGCAGTGCTTCCAAGAAGGATGTTGAATCAATGCCATTAGAATTTGATGTTGTGTTAGTTGCACCAGTTTCATCTGATTGACATGTTTGGTTATTATCTTGAGCAATGCTAGTGGTCTGTTTAGATAATGGTTGTACAACAACACCAACTGAAGGTCACGTGTCACCACCTTGATTTGCTTCCGAATCAACAACGTTCATATCAACATCTGCATCTTCAGTAATAATCGTGTTATCAGTGTTCACCTGATGGGTTGCTAGCCAGGTCATCAGTTGCTGGCAACTCCTGAAAAAGCAATCATGGAAAATAAATCTAAGTGCATCAAATAATTCAAGCGAAAAGATTTTAAAGTTAAACATCAAGATAAACCTGTTGCTCATTCACGCTTTCATTTCCTTCACCTATTTCCATACTATCTAGTGCATTATTTCCAACATCAGGGGTGGGTCCATGTGATTGTCCTCCAGAGTGTTGAGCATTTTCAACACTTTGATTAAGCTCTTGATGGATGGTATTTGGATCACTCTGCTGAGTATCTGCACCCTCTGCTACCTGCTATCGATTACTATCTGTCTATTAAATCCCAACCCATTCCTCCTATTATTAAGTCTATGGTTGTTTCCAAACAAGCTACGAGCCTGATAGTGACTCATAGCTCTATCTCTAAGCATTTGTGCTTCAGCAAGTAAAGGAGATGGCAATGCTGAAAGCACTGCTCTCTGAGGATGTCAATAGAACCTAAAATCAACCACAAAAAAGCCAAAACTAAGCATACCTGAATAACTATCAAGTAAAACTGATGAGTCAAGAAGTTGAATATGCAAACCTCTTCACGCAAATCAGCTGGAAAAGTAGCTATAATTGAAGCATTGTCCATATCAACGGGTTGACCTTCAGCTTGATGTGCAACCCTTTGTGCACGTTGGTGAGCTAAAATTAACTTCTGCTTGGATATCTGGAGGAAGGGCGGCTAAAAATTCTGGATCAATTTCTTCGGCTGTAGAAGGGGCAGGGGTAGGGGCAGGAGCAGAAACTGGAGCTGGGACCGATTGAGCTTGTTGTGAAGCTAGAACTTCAGCCCTAAGATCAGCGGGTAGTGCTTCCAAGAAGGTTGGATCAATGCCATTGGCATTTGATGCTGAGTTAGTTGCATCAGTTTCATCTGATTGACCAGTTTGGTTATCATCCTGAGCAATGCTAGTGTTCTGCTCAGATAATGGCTCTACAGCAACACCAACTGAAGGTAACGCGTCACCACCTTGATTTGCTTCGGAATCAACAACGTTCATATCAACATCAGCATCTTCAGTGATAATCGTGTTATCAGTGTTCACTAGATGGTTGCTGTTCAGGTCATCAGTTGCTGGCAACTCCTGAAATAGCAGTCATGGATGATTAATCTAAGTGCATCAAATAATTCACACGAAAAGATTTTTAAGTTAAACATCAAGATATACCTGTTGCTCATTCACACTTTCATTTCCTTCACCTATTTCCATGCTATCTAGTGCATTATTTCCAACATCAGTGGTTGGTCCATGTGATTGTCCTCCTGAGTGTTCAGCATTTTCAACACTTTGATTAAGTTCTTGATGGATGGTATTTGGATCAGTCTGCTGAGTGTCGGTATCTGCACCCTCTGCTACCTACTGATTATCATTGGCTAAAGATTCTGAATTTAAAGAATTCCTCTCAACAGAAGTTAATGAAGGAGCAACACTGGGTAATTAAGACATGAAATGCTCTTCTACAGCCTGTGCAATAGCAGCAGCCTGACCACCTGCTTGCAGTTGACCATCATCAGTCCACCGACCATCACCTAGTCCTTTTCGTGGTGGGGCCTGCAACGACTCCAAACCAACAGAAAAATCAGACAGTGGTGGTGGTGCTGCCACACCGCCAACTCTGTCACCAAATGCATGATCGAATGGAAGAACAGGAGCATCAAACATATAGAAATGTGCCACATCGAAGCTCCCACCAGATAACGATTCCAAATCCCGAGATGAATTTACGCCACCTGATGAATAAATTACCCTTGAGTCATTAGATTGTGATGGTCTTAATAGAAGAGGATGCTGCAGACTATTATTCCCTTCTGTACTAGATCTTTCAAACGAGGTTCTACTCTGCCGGCGGCGTCGGTCAAACGCCAGCGGTCTTCTAAGACCGAAAAGGTCATCAACATTTACTCCTTCAAAGGGCTCAGCAGCAATGTCAATAAGTCCAGTATCAGCAGCTCCTGGTTGACCAAGTACACCATCAAGGGCTTCTCTCCATCTCACCTCAATAACACGATTTTCATGGTATTCATCATCTTCCTCTTCATCAACCATGTCGTCATTATATTCATCTCCTAATCCAGTTTCATCATGATCCTCCACATCAGTGTCAGCCAGGGACATTAAAGCAGTACCATCCTCAGCTATATCCTCGTCATCTTCACCATCATCTCCCATGTCATCATCTTCATCACCAGTATTATCCCCTTCTATGCTCTCGACGTGAAAGGTCAGCTCAATTTGATCTGAAGCCCCTAAAATACCACCATCTTCCATCTCTTCATGCATGAACCCTACATTCTCAGCCTCATCCATATCGATCCTCAACTCCTGCTCTGAAGACTGGCTTAGATTCGATTGGTGATTGCCTTCATCCTGGGTTGTTTCTTCATGATGTTGCCCAGCATCATCAGTGTTTGTAATCTCATGTTGATTGTTGTTACTAGTACCCTCTGGTACCTGATTGACCGGAGTAGTAACCATTTGATTATTGGATGTGATACCCGAACTAACAGACTTTTTCTTGTTGGCCAAATCAGATCATGCAAGTTGCTCCACAGCATTGGCGGCACGTGTTAAACCTTCCAAAGCTTTAAGAATGATATTTACAGCTTTCATAGCATCAGGATGATCAAGATCGAGCACCTGAAGAATGCTGGATAGACATGGGATCATTCCTCCATCAATCATTCCTTTAGCTATATCTAGAGAGCATCCGGATAGCGGTACATTGCTAGAAGATGAATTTTTCAACAAAAGTGAATAAACCAAATCCACAAAAGCAAGAACCCTTTTATCAGGCAGTAAACTGCCTTTAGAGGAATTGCTGGCTGAGCTTGCAAATGAAGAAAGGGTTTTAACAAGTACATTGATGACACGCCCACGCCCTTCGCTTGAACGGCCACACAGAACCACCAAAAACCAAGAAGCTTTTTCAGACACTTTACCTCCCCATTCATCAAATCCAGAAGTCTTATCTACAGAAGGGTGAAGAAGTCCGTGCATAACATGATGTACAATCCCACCATTTGGAAGTTGGCACATTTCTAAATCACGTTTTAGAATTAATCCAACCGCATGTACATACATCAGAAGAATATCACTGAGCAACTACAGAAGGCGTGACTTGATTTCGCATCTCAAGTACAAAGCATAAAGAACGACCTCTAAGGGTACGTTTTGAAAATAAACACCGTTGCATAGATTGAAAATAATAATAATAAGTTTTACATCGATTAAATTTAAAAGATTGCCACGGCCCAGTAAGACGGACGCGGATAAGTCAATGATCGCTTCGGCAAACCATCAGCGGATTAATTAATATCCGCGGAAGACATTCAATCCTGCATTAATCTGCATTTAATGTGATTAGTCAACATTCAATTCTACATTAACCATTAGTCAACAGTCAACCATATATTATTTTTTTTTTTTTTTTTTTTTTTTTTTTTTTTTTTTTTTTTTTTTTTAATGATAAGCGAAATACTAAGAAACCCTAGTACTAGACTCACATATAAAAGGGGGTCCTCTGATACCTCTAAAAGGTATGATTTTCCTCACCTTTCCAATACACACACATACTTTGATAACATGTGTTTTTTACTCTCACGCGGAGTCTAATCGTGGGTTTCCGTCTCACTGTAAGGCTAACGGTTTACCTTTACTTGTGCATGAAGTCATCCAATTACTTTGTTTAGTGCAAGATCCAACCCGAAGATAGCTTGCCGGCCCGACCCAACAAGCAATCTTAAACCATCTCACACCCGGTAACATATTTTGTACTAACAAGTTGGCGCCATCCATGGGACGAATATAATATTCGCATCAGGACGGGTAACCTCAAAATTAACCCAGCCACGGAGTACATTCTCCGTTGGCCTTAAGACGAATGTAATATTCACATCAGTACGGGTAACCTAACAATTAACCCAGCCACGGAGTACATCCTCCGTTGGTCTTAAGACGAATGTAATAATCGCATCAGGGCGGGCAACCTAACAATTAACCCAGCCACGGAAGTACATCCTCCGTTGGTTTTAAGACGAATGTAATATTCGCATCAGGACGGGTAACCTCAAAATTAACCCAGCACGGAGTACATTCTCCGTTGGTCTTAAGAAGAATGTAATATTTGCATCAGGACTGGTAACCTAACAATTAACCCAGCCACGGAAGTACATCCTCCGTTGGTTTTAAGACGAATGTAATATTCGCATCAGGACTGGTAACCTCAAAATTAAACCAGCCACGGAGTACATTCTCCGTTGGTTTTAAGACGAATGTAATATTCGCATCAAGACGGGTAACCTAACAATTAACCCAGCCACGAAGTACATTCTCCATTGGTTTTAAGACGAATGTAATATTCGCATCAAGACGGGTAACCTAACAATTAACCCAACCACGGAAGTACATTCTTCGTTGGTCTTAAGACGGATGTAATATTCGCACTATTATTCGCATCATAAGCAAATACAAGCTGATGCAGGGTGGACATACCTTTACCCATCTAACCACACAATATATGGAGAGCACCTCCATCTTAATAAATTCTTTTCATCATCCCCTCCTAAGAGATGAACAAGAATGGTACATGGCCAATGCTAGTGTTACCCCGACTATAGGAAAATCGTTCTTCTTACGGGGTCTTTACCGTTCAAACACGGGAAACCAAGCATCTGAGCCCAACACATGTATATGGGTGCAGCCTATTAGCACGGTCCAAAACTAGATATAATGACATATGGTCCAAAAAGAAAAGAAAACAGTTAAAACCAAAGCGGATAATTATACCCGTGGTATATTTAATGGAAAGGCTCACAAGATCAATACACGTGTACCTCACTAGGCAAACGAATGGACAGGATCGAAAGTAAAGAAAGTGTGATGACAGAAGGATAAACTTACTACAAGTTACGAAGGGTTAAAGAAAAGACACGTCTCACAGATCTCACCTATCGGGCTAAAGAAGAGTCGCGGAGAAGCCAACAATCGTGGCAGAAGCACGATAATAAAGAATTTGAGTCTAGCAATATTCACCGCACGCAACAAATTTCGCATGCAGTAAAAATGCAAGACAAAAGTTACTGATGACGTATAGTACGTATGACAGGCCTCTGGGCCTGGGCTGTACTAATCACATTTGGGCCCTCGCCCAACTAAATGGATAACATGCATAACGGGCCGGAACTAAGCCCATAGTCACACTAGCCACGGCCCAGTAAGACGGACGCGGATAAGTCAATGATCGCTTCGGCAAACCATCAGCGGATTAATTAATATCCGCGGAAGACATTCAATCCTGCATTAATCTGCATTTAATGTGATTAGTCAACATTCAATTCTACATTAATAT
>BQNB010040743.1:0-42634 GCA_026074375.1 Tanacetum coccineum
AGGTGACCTTTAACAAGTTTATCTATATTTTTGAAATTCACATGACCTAATCTCCTGTGCCGCAATTTAGACTCATCTAATGTTGCATTTGCATATAAATAAGTTATACCTCCAGAAGGAATGATGTTCTTCAAATCCAAGCTATACACATCATTCTTTCTAGGAGCTCTAAATACAACTTGACTTTCATCAAGAAGCTTAAAGCTAGGAGACAAGATAAGGCATTCAGACTCAGTAAAAAGGACACTATTTTTCTTGTCACACATTTGTGAGACAGAGAAAATGTTAAACTTAAGTTCATCTACAAAATAAACATCATCAAAGTCTAAATTAGCAGTTTTGATTTTACCTTTACCTGTTATTTTACCTCCTTTGGGATCACTTCCAAAAGCCATAAAGTCTCCATTGAAATCTTCATAGTCATAAAGATAAGCTTTGTTGCCAGTCATATGGCTAGAGCAACCACTATCTACCACTGCATGATCCTGTAACAAGATCTCTGGATTGCCCTGCACAAAAAGTAAGAAAATTAGTGTCTTTTAGGGATCCAAGCCATTACAGACTTGGAAATCCCTTTTGGGTCAACATACTCAACCTTCTTGAGCATGAATGATCTATTATTTTTGGACACGTGATCCAAGTAATTTCCCTTAGGCCTCCAAACCCATCTTGACTTTTTAAGGTCAGTATCCAACTTACCCTTACCAGTATTAACTATTGCTCTTGTCCCAGCAGTAGTCATATTTTGAACCCTAAAAGTTTTAACATTTTGTTTTAAGTCTTTGGGTCTAAAGGCTGGTTTTGTATAGTAAGACCTCTTGATAGGTGAACATAAACCTCTTGGTCTTACATTGTCCATTCTTAGGTAAATAGGTCTGGTAGTGTAAATAGGCCTAGCAGTACTAACATTTGGCTTAGCAGTACAAACAGGCCTAGCAGTACTAACACTTGGCCTAGCAGTACTTACAAGCCTAGCAATACTAGCAGTATTAACATATGACCTATGCAAACCTGTTCTTGTTAGTACTCCTGATGGGACAAAAGTCTTACTTAAATGTGGGTATTTTGAAAAGTTTTGATGATTAATCCTTTTAGTATTATCCCATACTGGTTTGCCCTCCCTTTGACCAGTATTAACCACATTTTTCAGCTTAGGCTCTTGACTCTTTTTGTCATGAAAATTACAGTCTTTGATCAAATGGTCAGTACTTTTACAAACAAAACAAGCTTTTACTTTCCTAAAACCAATTCCTTATTTCTTAGAATTTTGACCACTTTTATCATCTCTAGTCTTAACTGTTTGAGTCTCAGGTCTAACTGTTTGCACTTCACTTACTTCTTCCTCATCATCTGAGTTCCAATCCTCAATGATAACTCTATCTCTGTCAATCTTAGGATTAGACACAACTGACTCACTGGCTGACTTAGGCTTTTCAGCATTTGTTTGACCTGCAGTCTCACTTGTTTTAGTATTAAGCTCAGTTGTTTGTGACTCAATGATTTTATTCCTAATGGCATATTCATCTAACCCTGCAAATGATATGTAAGCTCTTAGGGTTAAGAAGTTCCATGTTATGGGAGGGGTTACACAGCTAATAAGCAAACCTAAATAAGCCCTATATAAGCCAGAAGTAAGAAAGAAAAGAAAGGAAGAAAAGGAACTTGGAATGTTAGATTAAGAGAGAGAAATTGTGAGTTACAAGTGAACAAATGCAACCAACACCCTCTCTATGTGTGGAGAGGGTTTCTTTTATACCTCACTTTGACTAGTATGTATTTTCATATGATTCTTGGCCAATTCTTCCAATTTTGCATCTTATCTTTTACTTCATCTCTTTCCTTAACAACTTTTCCTAATTCCTGATTTAAGTTGGTTTAATTTTTATTTCTCTACATTTAAGCTCATAATTTTGAATTTCGTTATTTTCACCAAGACAATTCATTCATTTTCATGTCAAAGAATCCTAGATTCTAGTGAATCTAAGCTCTCTCATAACCCCTGATTTCTAGTTTTGCTTTGTTATGTTTTTCTCTTTCAGTATCATAGTTCTTTTGAAGAGTTTTAAATGATTCAAGACATTGTTTAGAACATTTTTGTACCTCACTATCAGAAGAATTTAATGAGCTTGAAGAGGAGATTGCCATCAAATCATAGTTGACTGGTTTTACTTTAAAATCATTGCTCCAGTCATAGCCTCCTAGACCATCTTGAGCCACCAGTGTATGTGATGAAGATTTATTTGTTGGTACATTGCTCCTGCCATTGTCACCATAAGATCTTCTTCTTGATTCCTTCTAGATCTACATTCTCTAGCAAATGCCCTTTTCTGTGACAGTTGTAGCACTCAATCTTTGACTTATCAAGAGAAACATGTCGTTTTTCTTTGAAGTCCAAATTCCTTCCTGTCCTCTGAATGAACTTCTTTACTCTGACAGTCAACATAGCCACCTGCCATCGAAGATCCAATTCCTCCAAGTCATCTCCATCCATCTGCTGAAAATCCTCATTCTCAAGTTGAGGACTGGTTGTTGGTTGTGCAAGGAAGGAGTAAGCTACATCATGAGCACATGGAGTAGATGGAACTTGATTAATTCCACTAGCAGTACTAACCTCAAAATCTCCAATGGCAGTACTAACTTCATTAGTATCGCCAGTATTCTCAGAGGAGAGAAAAGCCAAATTCTGAGAAGCAGAGTTGGAACCTAAAGACCTTTTTAACTCATCTTCATAAACCCTAAGATTGTTGTAAAGGTCATCAATATCAATCTCATCAATGTCTGGCTTATTTCTCATGATGAGGGCAATCTGATTCCATGAAGAAGGAAGACTTCTAAGGAACTTTTGGTTGATATCTTCCTTTGATATTGGAGCACCATGAACCTCCAATTGACTTATCAGTTTTTGGAATCTATCATAAGCTTTGTCTAAGCTTTCATTTGATGTAGTAGAAAAATTTTCAAACTGATGTTTTAGAACATTTTTCTGCATCTTCTTGGATTCTACATTACCACCAAACCTCGATTTGATTGCCTCCCAGAGTGATTTAGCATCTGCAACATTGTGAAACTTGAGGAGGTATTCATCAGGTATTGCTAAAAGCAAGATGCTTTTAACTCTTTCCTGATTCCTTCTAGCAGCCAGTTGTTTGGCAGTCTTAGGAGCAGGAGGAGCAGAAGGACCAGATTGATCTCCTGTTGGTGCAGGTTCTTCTTCTAGATCTCCATTGACAATAACATCCCATAGGTTATGGTCTGTATGACAGATATATTGTCGCATTCTCATGCTCCAAATATCGTACTCTCCCTTCCTGATGATAGGGATCTTCATTGCAGTGATTGTGGGTGGAGGAATGTCTTGTTATGCCATCTTACAATTAAGTTCTTCTTATTCAGAGTTTCCACACAAGCTCTGATACCACTTGATGGATCGTTTTACTGAATAGATCTTAACCTTCAGCTTGCACAGAGTTTGCTCCTTTAGATAATTCTAAAGCAACAATAACAAAACACTGAGTAGACACTATTGATTATGCGGAATCTAATCAATAATGCTAAGAAGAACAATATTGAATATCACAAAAGAACTTTTATATTAAACTTTGAATCTGCGTAGGTTGCAGATTACAAACTATGATTACTATTCGATCTCTATGATCTGTGTAGAACTATATATACTAACTATGCCTAGGGTTCCTTTTATAGACTAAGGAAACCCTAATAGGCTTTACAAAACGCGTATAAAGATAATGCATATCATTTCTTAAGATATCACATGCATATCTTTAACTCTAACTAACTTCTGCGTAAGCAGACTTAACTATTACATAAGCAGTATTAACTATTTAACACTACCAGTACTAACTATGATAATCCTTCTACTAGTACTAACTATGTAACTAGCAGAACTAACTATAATACACTAACAGAATTAAGTCTGTTATACAAAATTCCTAACACCAATTTTAAACAAATAAGTTGAAAACCAATAGCTACCTAGACCTAATAAGCAACTATGACAAGGAAATAACAAAATCAAATAAGCAAAAAGAACAAAAAGCAAATAAGCAGTCCAATGATTTTGGTTTTGACAGTTTTATGAAGGGCAAATCGCATAAAAAAGGTACCTACCATAGGTTCAATGTCAATTAAAGGTACTCATCTTTTTTTCTCAATTTAAGGTATCGATCTTTTTTTTTGTTGCAAAGTTAGTATTTTAACAGGATTTTCGGTTACATTTCTAACGATCGTTATTTTATTATTGCATTGGTAGTCCTTTATATTATTTTGTTAAAAAAACATTTTCTACTTATTTTTAAAACTTATACACGTTTTATACACACGTTTTTATACACACATTTTTTACACGTTTTTATACACATATTTTTATACACGTTTTTCTACATGATTTTATCCACGGTTTTATACACACATTTTTATACACATTTTTATAGACACGTTTTATACACACATTTTTATACACATATATTTATACACGTTTTACACACAATTGTATCCACGTTTTTTTTTAAATGCATAAAAATGTGTCTGTAAAAACGTGTATAAAAATGTATGTATAAAATCATGGATAAAAGCAAGGTTGAAAAATGTGTATAGAAATGTGTGCATAAAAACGTGTATAGAAATGTGTGTATATAAACGTGCATAATAATGTATGTATAAAATAATTTATAAAACTATGTATAAAAAAGTGGTACAAAATGTGTATAAAAAGTGTAAAAAATGTGTGTATAAAAATGTATAATTTTTAAATATAAGTAGAAAATATTTTTTGTAACAAAATCATATAAAGGATAACGATGCATAATAATTTTTTTTTTAAACTCAAAAAGCCAATTTTAAACAAATAAGCTGAAAACCAATAGCTACCTAGACCTAATAAGCAACTATGACAAGGAAATAGCAAAATTAAATAAGCAAAAAGAACAAAAAGCAAATAAGCAGTCCAATGATTTTGGTTTTGATAGTTTTATGAAAGGACTAAGTGGCTACTTGCAGGCTTATAAATAAGCTAGTAAATGATAGTTTGACTACTCAAAAAGCTAAAACAGATTAAATATGAGGCCAAAAGAACTTATAAAAACAAATTTTCAAAACTAAAACAGATTATACTAACTTGAATTTTGAAGATTAAAAGTGACTTCTGAACTTAATCAACTTGCATACCAAAGCTGAATTGACCCAAAACTTTTAAAAAGATATTCTAAGATCTTATGACTCAAAACAGATGCTCTATGATGCATATGAAACCAATTTTGATCACTTAGAAACAACACCTCAAATTGGTCTTTAAAAATTCCATCAGATAAGAAATTTGAACACTAATAAACTAGCAGACTTGAGCATATGATGAATTAAACTAACAAACTCTATAGAACTTGTTCAAAACTTATTAGAACTAATGCTGAGACTAAATTTAAACTTATGAAAACTTATTTTATAACCAAAAACAGGTTACACTTGAATTAACCATGCTAAATATCCTTATCCCAAACACCCCTTTAGAAAATGAAAATCCAATTAAGAGCTAAGACAGAACTCAATAAGCCTCAATTAGGTAAAACAGATGAAGAACTAAGAGAATTAAGGCTAAATAAGCATAGATCTTATACTAATAAGCACTCACAATAAGCTGAACTTAATAAGCAGATTATGACTAACTTTAGACAGTTTTAATGACAACTCAAATTAAACTATATTTAAATTAAAAACTATGCATATTAAGCTACCATAAGAATGAATAAGCATATATACGCAAATAATAAGCACTAATAAGCAGTTCAATAAGCTGAACAGTAAATAAGTTGTAAAAGTAAAATGAGAACTCACTTTTTTATAGATCAATAATTAAGAGTACACTTCTTGGAAAGGAAAAATACTTGTAACAAAGCTTGAAAATAAAAAATTTAACTATAAGCAGTAAAATAAAAATGCAGGAAGAAAAAGTATATGCAAACGAATGATTCCCTCCCCTATTTATAAGGGTCTTGTGCAATTCGTAAGGTGAAACCAGCCAATCAATCATAGAAACCTTCTAAACTTGTTTATGGAAGCTTCAATCACCATTAAACTCTTCAATTCTTTGACTTTCCATAGTTGTAGACGCGTTTAATTTTGTCCAATAGAAGATTGCCACGTGGCTCTGGCGTGTGTCAGGGGTGTGGAGAAGTGTGTGAAAGCAAAACGCATAATGGGGGGAGAAGATCTTGCCCTGCTTTGCCTTGTTTTGGGCGGTTATTTTATTATTATTTGAGTGAGTGACGGGTGTTAGGTTAGGGATAATGGGGGTAACGGGTGTTAGGTTTTAAGGATTAACGGGGTAAAGGTTTGGACTAATGGTAAAAGTCCCCAAGGACTAACGGTGATACGTTTTTAAGACTAGTGGTGTGATGGTTTTAACAGGATTATTGTTAAGGCTATTGGGCTCATTTGGTTTGGGCCGAATTTATGGATTTAGATTTAGGCTTATAAGGTTTTACGTATAGATGGTTAATGGGCTGACTCGGCCCATTAACTTGGGTACGAGTTGGCCCATTAAGATGAATACGCCTTCGGCTTTGTCTTTTCACGCTCTTTCCATTCCCGTGCTTGGTTTTGTCTGGTTTTGGCTTCGTTTTTGTCTTTTTGTGAATATCCGTTACCTGCACCGTACATAACATAAAACAAGCATATATTTGGCATTTTATGTCCATTTTTGGTTATTTAAGCTCATTTTATTGAGATAAAGGTGTGTGTATTTAAGCACATACTATTAATTCTAATCTATGTTAAACTTATGCTAAGCCTAGTTCTAACAGAAAAAGGGGGGGTTTAAGTCTGAGAGACTGGCACAGGTTTGGTGGTGACTTAAATCAATTTAAAACACAATAACACACGCAAGCAGATAATCAAAAGAAAAAAGAGCGGTCTAGCCAAATATAAGAAAATTGTATTAACCATAATTAATTCAATT
Organism: Tanacetum coccineum; assembly: GCA_026074375.1. NCBI lineage: Eukaryota > Viridiplantae > Streptophyta > Magnoliopsida > Asterales > Asteraceae > Tanacetum > Tanacetum coccineum. Next base: position 6,971 of record BQNB010040743.1, read on the forward strand.
AAAACGCAGGTTTGTTTATTTTAGTGCAATGAGTGCTTATCTCGTGGCGGCATATCATTCCAAGATTTAGGCGGCACTTCTTCCTAAAACCTAGACACGTAGAATTCTGTCACAATTAAACGCATCCGCATAAAGCATCCTATTTGCTGATTATAATCTATATTAGGAGATTAATAATGGTGATCTTATTAAACCCTAGCTCATCGAGACTTTACACACTTACTGCTTAACGGCTCTTTATATACTAGTAGTCTACTGTTCGAGTCTGTACCAAAGGAATCAGTACGTTATTTGATGATCCTAGGTCACCGATGACATCAAATAACGTCACTTTATTATATTATTTATCCCATCTGTTTTGCCCACTTTTATATAATTATTGCATTATTTGGTACTTAATTGCTTTAAAGTTGATAAATGCAGTAATTCAGGAGTGTTTTGTGAAGACATGCTAAAAGGCGCATAATTTGAAGCTAAAACAAAGATATTTGAAGATTGCTGATTTCTGACCAATACGCCGTATCCATCTAAAGAGATACGGCGTATCAGTGCCTGAACTTCATAAGAAAACGCGTTTGTCCAATTTCCAATACGGCGTATCCGTTCTGTTATATACGTCGTACCCATGAAGATAACTATTCGAAGATACAGTAAATAAAGTAAAATGGGAATATATCACTGATTGATTGAGAACGTAGCGCGCATTCCAAGGAATACAGCCCTATACGCTGGATCGACCTAGCCAGATACGGCGTATCGAGTCTTTTTCAGACACTATAAATAAAATACTCAAAAATGAGTTTTCAGTGTGCAATATCATATTCTATATACCATACTAATTAAAGATGAATTTTAGAAGAGAAGATCAGCCACCAATGTCAAGGATGATTTATGCGGATGCGTTAATTGTGACAGGATTAATCGTGTCTAGGTTTTAGGATGATGTCCCGCCTAAGTCTTAAGAATGATATGCCGCTTCAAGATAAGTAAATCATTGCACTAAAACAAACAAACCAACATTGAACTGGATTTAATATGGCTAATATAGTTTTTTATCATTTAGCTTGTACCGCTTTTCTGTCTTCTAATTTTCTTCTTTTGTGTTTATTTTTTATTGAATTGATATTTGTCACCACCAAACCTGTGCCAGTCTCTCAGGCTGAAAACCCCCATATCATTAGACAACGTATATAACATAGGTTTAACCAGTAAATAGACTAATTAGAACTAATTAAAATACTGATAGAATATAGGATTAATGTTTCACTCTTAGTGTTCGACACCCTACTTACCGCGAAACTCCATCTTGACCGGGTACACTGCCCGTTAAAGTGTTATTTTAGGTTTGTCGGCTAAATATAAATGTAAAACTTGATAATCAAATAATTGACCCTACACGACAGCACATCAGTCGCCTGCTAGTCCAACTGTTCACATAAACCAATGGTAAAGATAGGTCAATATTTGTGATCCTATTACTCTAGATATATAAATTGCGGATATGGAGAGCCATCCCGGCATTTAGCTAGCGAGATATTTTGCATTCCTAGATCCAGTTGAATGATGGGTCGCATACTTAAGCACACAAACAAGTATAAATTGATAAACATAATCAACAACCAACGATAAATTAAGCAATCGATATAAACAAACAAAACATTTAAATCTTCATAATCATGGCTAATACCAAAGGGTATTAGCCCTTAACCATTGTAATTAATACAAGAATAATATATCAACCAAGGTAAACTAACCGAGTTAAATGAATGATATCAAAAATCAAACGATTATAAGAGTATAGGGATTAGAAGGTGTTTCCTATGAAATTAGAAGCTTTGCTTGACCTTTTCTGCTCTCCTTGTCTTCTGAAAATCGACTTTTGTGGTTAGGGTATCGAAAATATGATCAAGCACACCTAAAACTCATTTGTAGGTTTTTTATTTATAGTGTTTGGATTTTGGTCGATATGCCGTATTGGTCGAGGTCAATACGGCGTATTAGGGGTTTCTTGGAGTAAGGACCACGTTCAATATCTTCTAGAATATTTAATTACTATATCTTGGATACGGCGTATAGAAGTCTTCTGGATACGGCGTATAGGTCTTTGTTCTTCATGGTTTCTTGTGAAGTGCAGGCATAGATACGTCGTATCTTTCTTGATGGATACAGCGTATAGAATGTCAGAACAGTATTCTTCATATTTCTTCGTTTAAGCTCCAGAATGCGTGTCTTTTAGCTAATCTTCACAAAGTACTCCATAATTACTGCAAATCTCAAATATAAACGATTAAGTACCAATTCTTGCAATAATTATATAAAATGGGTAATTTACATAGGATAAATGATGTTACTAAAGTGACGTTATTTGATGTCATCAGACCTAAACCTAAACCTAAATATGTTTAACTTCGTGTCGGGTTCACGTCATTTATCGTGTCATGTCAAAAATTATCACACTTACACATGACGGTTGCAAGATATTTAATGAATGAAAATTTAGTTGGTTCAGACAAATAAAAATAGAAGACAAAATGATCAATAATGAGTGTTAAGAGCCCTCGGTATGCTTGGTTGGTAGCCTCGCACCATGGCACCAGTCCAAGCTTTTATGGCGCCATGCACACCGTCCCTCGCGCCGTCGTATCTCGCGTCGAGGATACCAGCCCACGTCATAGAATTTTCAAAAAAAAGAATTAAAATTTTGAACGTTATTAAACGGTAGGGAGGGTTCTACTAGCCCTTTTTTGCAGTTATTCCCACAATTTCCAAATTTTTACTCCTTAAAAATCCTATAAATACCTCATTATTTTACCATATTTTACACACTCTTTCAATATAATTCATAACACGCTATTTTCTACTTCACTCAATTTTTTCTCATCAAAATGAATCCCAACCAACAATGAATAACCGGTATGCTCAATGACCCCCAAAACCAACATCCGGGCTCGTCTTCTTCGGTTAATCTTAACATGACTTTATGCCAACATTCCACCTCTTTCTCTTAACTTTCATACACCCAAATGCCTACTTACTATCCCAACTATAACCCATATGCTAATCCCGATCAACAAATGTTATTTAACCAATGGCAACTTCAACAACAATTCCAAAATACCTAAATTTCTCAACAACAATAAAACCAACCCGGTTCTTCCTAAAAACAATCTGACCAACAATCACACCAACCACAAGACGAAGAAGGTGAGTTGGTCCCGACCCCGACGTCGATTAAATCAAAGGGAAATCGTGTCAAGAAAATTTCTAAGAAAACCAAAGAACCGCAAGCGGAAGGAAGGGGTACACGGAATTTTTAGAGCCAAGACGAGGAGTTGCTTTTGGCGGAATATTACATACAAGTATCCGAGGATCTAAAAGTCGGTTCAAATAAAAAAAAGAAACGTTTTGGTACAAAGTTCTCAACATATATAATGAAGAAGCCAAGAAAAATAACCACCCGACTCGTACCAAGAACATGTTGACGGGAAAGTGGACTCATATGAACCGAGAGGTCGCAAAGTTTAATTCGTTGGTGCTTAAAATGAAGGTTATAAGTAGGGAGAACGATGATGATTGGATGACGAGGGTTGAAATCTTGTATAAAACACACACGGGTTTGAATTTTAAGCACACGAGCGCTTGGTTATTTTTGAAAGACAAGCACAAGTGGAAAAATCCCGATTCGACAAATTCAAGACGAAACCGAGGACAGATTACCGACGAGGAACCCGAACTCTTTGGAGACGACGAGTTATCGCGTCCACTTGACAAACAAAGAATTGCTAAGAGTCAACGTTCTACAAACTCGGCCGCTAGTTTCGGTTCAAACCCGACAATGTTTCAAGATATGCTCCAACAACAATAAGGGTTAGACCGTGCGGCAAAAATGGAGCGCATCGACCGCGAGACAAACATGAGAGTTGAGTTAATCAATTCTCAAAAGGTAGCCGTGGACTTGAAAGTCCTACAAATCGACACACGCGAGATGGATCCGGTTGACGCGGCTATCATCAACGCGCAAAAGACACGACTCCAGTCTTTATATGCACCACAAAACTAGTTTACTTTATGTCCTTTTATGTTTACATCTTTTTTTTTGTTTATGTACTTGTCGGATCCAAGGAATCACTTTACTTCATAATTGAGAACAAGAAATTAAGGAAGAAGATGAGAAAGAATTGTAGAAAGAGAGAGAGAGTAAAGAGAGAAAGTAAGAGAGAAAAAGAGATGATTACTTGCAAATGAAAATAATACAAATGACCAACTCACCTCACCTACCTTGGTGAGGTGTATATGTATCAAACTAAAAGGCTTGCATGCCTTTAGTATTTCTATGGGCCGGGCTCGAGATTACTTGGGCTTTCGCCCGATACACGTGACCGGTTAGCTTACATTTAAGAGCCCGTTTAGCCTATTACAACGTATATTAATTAATGACCGAGACCTAAACAATTTGATGTAGTTGAAGTTGAGATGAGAAAGTCTTCGATGCCATAACCATGCTTGAGTTGGTGATGCTTTATCCATGAGACAAATTGGAGTTGATGAAGTTGTTTCTTGAAGAGAAATTGTATAGAGATCAGTTCCACGATTATTAGTTAGTAAGTCGTTTCCCTGAAAATCTCTAACAAAATACGTAGATTTCCGAAATGCAACCTTCAAATCCGCATCACAGAATTGACCAACCGAGAAAAGATTGTGATTGAGACCTTCGACGTAGTAAACCCTGTTGATCGTAATATTTCCTTGAACCAAATCTCCATAACCAAGAATTGGAGCAAATTGATCATTGCCAAAATGAACGGTACCCAAATATTTTTCAACAAAATTGCACAGCAGTGATAGATTGCCCGTCATGTGCTTTGTGCATCTCGAGTCAACAATGAATAGGATGAGTTGTACAATCTGCAAGAGAATTAGAGGACGATGGAATACATGACAAATTGGATCCTAAAGTGTTTGTGAGTTTTAAGACATTAGTTATCCTAGATACATTATCTATGGCAAAACTAACTGTCTTAGTCACACTTTCATTCCTAACTTTAGGTACCCATTTCTTTTTTGTCTTAGGAACCCATGTATATGCTGATGGGCATTGTTGTGCTATCCACAATTTCCACGCATTACTAGTTCTCTTATATAGCATCCTATAGTAACTCTTAGAATTTGTGGTAGTGGATTCTGATGCAACTGTTTTCTTATGGGGTGTTGCAACAGATTTGTTCGCTTGACTTTTGGGCTTTCTAGTACTAATAGGCACTACATTAGGCTTCTTAGTTCTAGCATTCACGTCATGCAAAAACTTAGAAACACAAGCATCATGATTCGAATTAAATATACATTTTCCATAAGTAGCACAAACAACATTAACATTCGAAGTTCTGGAATTTAAACTGTCATTACACGCAATTATAGACCTTTTTTGATTAGAAATACTAGAAATCCTAGGGTGGTCTTCTACTTCAATCTTCTTAAACATCACTTGACTAGTGTTTGGCATGACCTTATCTTTCATTTGATTGCTCCTAGGCTGTGGTCTGCTAACATTAGTTCTGTGAGCTACTCCTTTAGATGTAGACACGCGAGGATTAGTATTCTTAGAAGTCTGATTCAACTGTGGTGCTCTAGTTTGTGTTGTACTACTTGTAATTCGATGCATGCCTGGTTTAATCACATTTGTGTTTCTTACAGCTTGCGTTACTGTTTTAGACAAATTCTGTAGAGTGACTGGTTTTGATAAACCCTCTGACTCATTTGTTTTTTAAACCGACTTTTTCTTTGGAAAATTTGTTCTCTCAAGAGAGTCTGAAAAAGGAGTCGGTTTTCCTAAAACTGATGGTTTTGGAATCCTTTGAGCATTTGGTTGTCGAACAACAGATGGTCTATCAAACTTAGTGTCTACAGATTTTCCTTTCAATTTTTCAATGAGTTTCTTTAACTCACTTATTGCAATGTTCTTGTCTTGCAGTTGAGCTTTCAGATCTTGTATTTCAAAGTATTGTTCACGTTCCTTTTGAAATACATTTGACGCTTTTTCTTTGCAAATTGTGTCATTTTTCAGTTGTTCTTGACATTGTTGTAAAGCGATTTCAAGAGAAATTGAGTGTTTTTCTAATTTAGCAAAACTTCGTAAAAGCTCAGTGTAAATCTCTTTACTTACAAATTCAGTTTGTTCAGAAAGCTTTTGTGCAAGACAGTCACATTCCCTGACTTTATGAAGATATAAGCATTGTAATTCAGTGATCTCATCTAAATCAGATGAAGATTGCAAATATGAACACATAATATCATTCGACACACATTATTGCAAAAGCATATCATACATGTTGGAAAATTCGGCCTTATCAGATTCAAGTTCATCAATTTCATCTTCAAGAGATTAAACGTACTTTAAATCTGCATGCATTTCGTGCTTAAGTTCCTGAACAAATGCGAAGCTATCATTCTGAGTCTTAAGGGCAAGAGGTATCAAACATGTCTTAATTAAGATTTCCATATCTTGAGCAGTTGGGTATGAAGAGATGAAGAGGTCGTTTGAATGTTTTACCAATGCTTGTTCGACAATTTCTTTTAGATGTTTAATGTACTATTAGTCATGACATTTATATTGATTGTATACTTTTGTTATTGATTTAGCCATGGTAAGATATCTATGTTTTTGAAAATATTTGGACTTGTTCTCACAAAATGATTTTCTATCATTTTCTTTTCTTATTTTTTTTGCCTGTGCGAACTGAATTTCATAATGTTGGGTTGGGGGTTTAAAAATTTCATAAAGACTATTTAACTTTATGTAGTCAAAAGGTTTCACTAAGTCTTTATTCAATTTTGATCGACTCTCTTTTACAAGGAGTCTGGAGTCTCTTTCCTATGCGGGGACGTGTACTGTTTTGGCAGGGATCAGATTGGTCATGTGGGATCGCATACAAACATGGTATCTCATTTTGAGCCTTTTTGAGGTACCTTGGATTGGCAAAGGTAGGTCTTCCATTAATGTAGGGAATTTGGGTGCTAAATACTAAGAATGGTTTGATTGTTTGTACTCTGTTTGTTAACAATTTCATCAAAAACTTTATCTGGTTTTCCATGAAATCATTTTTGTCTATTTTCTTTTTCTTCCTTAAGCTTCAAAATGTTATTACTTTAGATTCTCACTTGGACTTACCTTCGTTTTGTGATTTGGTTAAAAAGTCTTTGCTTTTGAATAACTCATCATGGTTTCTCCTTTGCCAACATGAAATTTCGTAGGCTTTCACTTTTAACATTCTTTTATGTCAATTTTTTTTGAGCTAATTAGTCCTAGATACGCTTCATTTACTTATGCTTCAAGTTTGTCATTGTCACTGTACGATCATTTATAGGCCTTGAACCTCTCATAATCGGTCTGTTTATTTTGAAGTGCACTAAGCAATATCTGAATACTCTTAGATTTTAATGGTGTTCTACTAGTTTAGTAAGACTAGATTTGAAATCATGTGTAACTCTTGAGTCAATGTTGCATTCTGCTTTCTTATTAATTGCTTTTGAAATCTTTTTATTTTCGTCGACATAAAGTTTTAAATTTAGCAATTATATGAATCGCAAAGTGCACTTACGCTCTTCATCACATTCTACATCATTTTGGTCATCTTGAATATCATCTATCACACATATACGTTTGTCAGGAGTGACATTACTATCAAACCCTTTTCCACTGCACATGTGTTAGTAATGGATTCAGATTGGTCAAAATGTTGTATGTCATTGGCAAAATACATTTATCGTCTGTATGTTTTGTACTGTTCCTAATGGACTCAGCGTTGTCCTGAGTCATGCTTAGGAACCTCCAGAATCTTTGCCATGAACTATAATGTGCCTTCCAAACTCTTGTTCAATCAATCTCTTCCATCAGTGACGAATAGCCAGTCAGATTGCCTCTGCTTGAAGTGAACACCTTTTCTCAGCTTGTTTACACAGCAAAATATTTTCCTTGTTGATACGTAGAGTCTTTAACCCATTTTGGTTATGCATTACCTTAGATAATGACAAAATTCCTTGCAGTTAAAACATGGAATCAGACTGTTGCACTACTAGTACCACCTACAGTTTCCCTAGCCCAACAACATTCACTACTTTGATTCAAAACTGTCCAGGTCTGATTGTCATCTTGTACTTGAATTAGTATCCACATTCTTGTTTCTGGTGTTGCGGAGGTTCTGAGGTTGTTGTTGGTAGGTTTGTAGAGTTTCCTTGGAAGTATTTGCAATGAGTAGAAGTATAATTTTTCTGCATGGTCTTTATCCTCTTCTGAGCTGTTTGAGGATCTACTGTCTTCTTCAGAAGCTGACCTGTAGGATCCTAGATTATTCCAATGGTTTAATAACTATATAAATAGCACAAAGATTTAAACATTAAGAACCTTTTGATTGAAAGAAACATGAGTTGCTACAAACCCTAAAGATTGAAAAAGTTATTTCGGAGTAGCTAATCCTAAAATAAAATAAAAATGGCTTTCTATAGTCTTACAATAAGGCCTAAAGTGGCGGCCTATGGGCTTTGAATGGGCCATTTCCGGGCTTTTTCAATAAAATGCCCAATATACATTAAATAACTTTATACTTTCGGAGTAGTAACGTTGACAAATTTCTGTCTACTTTCGGAGTGTCTGGAAACACTCTTTGTTAGACGGATTATCGTATCTCTAACATCTCCCCCAAGTGTGGTCGCTCGTGAGGTCATCATAGATCGCTCGGAAATTAGAAGTGATGACTTTGAAACTTATTTGTATATGTGCGTTCATGCTGGATTTCTTTAGCTATTCGTCTTATGTTGCTTCACTGAGTGATCTTAGTAATTCTATCCTTTATACAGTTTGCTGTGATCTTCAAAAATTGTTTCTTTGAATTACTTGTGATCTTTTCTCCTTTGACTTTGCGCCTACGCGAATTTGTTTTTAGTCTCACACTGATCTTATCTGTTGGAATTTTTGAAAGCTTTGATGATGTATCTTCTTCCTTATCATTATAAACTTTAGTATTTGAAATAGACATTGATTTTCAGAGATTGTGCGGAAGCTTTGAATGTATGCTTTCTTGATTTCTTCAAGAAATTTAATAAGGATCTGAGACAATCTTGCATCGGTTACTTTGGAGTCGTCATTCGCCCATGATTAGAACAATTTTAGACACCACCAAAAACATTTTTGTTATGTAAACTCCATCTTAATGAAGTTTAGAAATATCATTTTCGGTGAACACAGAAGGGTTTTTATATTTTGAAGGATCATGTATAGGGACGATACTCAATTGGTCGGTTACGTTAACTCTGATCCGTGAGGGATCATTGATTAAACGCTAAGAAATATGCACTGTGATCAATAGATTCAATTCAATGAACTTCTGACAGATTTTCCGCACGTGACAAGCTAATTCCTCTATACCTAAGTATTCTAGATTCTAATGTTCACGTTCTCTACGACCAGATGTCCAAAGACTCACACACTTTAAAGTAATTTCTACTAATTTAATGGAAAAGATGTGTGTGGTGGATCTACAATACTTTGCTACTGTTTCTTGAGTGTCTTTTTAGGCATGAGGCTTAATTTGCTTTGAGTTGGGTATAAATTTGAAAACATAGCTCGTGGGTAGAGATGTCATGTTCTGCTTGTCGTTAGTCACATATTTTCCCCAATAAGCAAGGGAGGTTGTTGACAAATTGGTGTTCATCTGATGAGTTGGAATGTTGAGACTGAGGTTATCTTAATGTCATTCTCAAGCTTGTGTGAACGCAAATATAAAAAGTAGTCTTGAATTGATTCGTTTCAAAAGCACGATAAGGTTCGTACTCATCAAAAAGATCTTCCTTCCTTTGTTGAAGAGTCCTAACATCTGATCCCTAGCATAAGCAACTCCTCTTTATCCAATCTCCTTTGCGTGCTTGTTGATTTAGGATGTGAATGATGTGTATGGGACGGAACTTGGTAGAATGATTTCAGTTGTGTATCAGCATCTAAGTATGTTTTCCTCTTCATTGAATTACAGATCCATGTTTCATTCCTCACAGTGCCGGCACACCGTAGAATACCGTAGGTAGAGGATCAGTGATCATAGGTGAGGTTGTAGGTCCATTCTGGAATGGTTTTACATATCAGCTTGGCATTGGGTTTTGACTCGAATGTACAGGTGTATACGAAATCTTCCATGATTCGTATCTTTTCAAACAAAACATTGGTTTGGACGTGCTATTCGGTCCCTGCTGCCATTTGTTTCTTCATTGGTTGCCATTGTAATAAGTTTTGTTTATGAATGATCATGATCTTAAGTGATTGGTTGATTGATGACTTGGTTTGGTGGTTTATGATTTAGGGTAAATTTTGAAACAGTAAAAATGCTGTGTTTGAGGCCTAAATGATACGTAGGGCCTAAAAATAACAGGGGCTCCACGTCATGAAGGAGGAGTCTTGACGTTGGGACGTTTCCTAGCTTGTGTAAAATTTTTGAAAACAATACCGACACAATAATTTAATTTTGCGGCATAATCAAGCCATAATCGAAAATTAGCTTGATCAAAAAGCAATGAAACTGGATCAAAAAGCAATGAAAACTTGTCGAAATCGCTATGTCACATTGTAGTTCAAAGCAACTTAGTTGAGGTCAAAACGCAATGTATCTTAGCCAAAACGCAACCTTTTTATGAGCCAAAGCAACCAAACTTGTCAAAAACGCAATGGCTTGTCAAAAACGCAACAAAGGTTTGTCAAAAACGCCAATGCCTAGAAAATTTTTGGCAGCGTTGACGTTTAGTCTAAACGCAAGAGTGTTCTTCATAAGGCAACCTGTTTAGAAACTACAACCAATATATGCTCAAAACTCGCAATGCCTAGAAAATTTTGCCAGCATGAGTTTAGTCGAAACGCTAAAGTTTCAAGTAGTAGTAGTAGTCTTTCAAACGCACACCTGTATGCTCAAAAACGAAATATGAAGATGCTCAAAACGCAATATGAAGATGCTCAAAACGCAATATGAAGATGCTCAAAACACAATCAAGAAAAACTTGATATATCCAAAACGCAACCAAGAAAAATCTTCTAACTTTTATCTAGGCTACGAAATAAGTTATATAACCACGAATATAAATGTAAACACTTTGCTAAGAACGTAAGTACAATCTTTCAATCTTATAAGCCACGAATTTAGACTCAAACCATGGTTGCTTTGTGTTTTTGTTCTTTTTTTTTTCGAACCAACAAAAAACAAAAAATATGTCACGAAAATTTTGTGAATCACAAATTGATTTGCCTATTCAATTCGAACCACAATTAAGTAACGCCCCCCTTTTTTGTGTTTTCTTGTCGATTCAGACACATAAATAAAATCTTACCTATTTTTTTATGAAATTCGGTTCTAAACACAAACTTACATCACGCTTTGGCTTGATACCTATTGTAGGATCCCTAGATCTTTTCATGGATTAATCACAATATCAATCAGAACAAAAGATTAAACATCTTAAGAAACTTTTGATTGAAAGAAACAAGAGTTGTACATACCTTAAAAGATGAAAAGTATTATGGAGTAAGCTAACACTAAAAATGAAAATAAAAATGGTTTATATAGCTTACAATAAGGCCTTAAAGTGGCCCTGGCCCTTATGGCTTTGACATGGGCATTTCGGGCTTTTTCAATAATTGACCCAATACATTAAATATCATTGTCTTTCGGCTAGTAGTACGTCTGACCAGTTTCGTCTACTTTCGAGTGTACGGAAACTTTCTTTGTTAGACGGAATTTTGTTATCTCTAAAAACTGGTCTCAGATGGTGGTATTTGTGATGTTTGGCTATCTCTTTGACTTTTGTATCTTGTAGTTGCATGAGATCTGGGTATTGAAGTGAAATCTTTTGATGTTGGTGCATATGATTCTGTGAGGTTTTGATGTTTGATATTAAGGGTCTGATGTGTATTGTGAAGTCTAGCAAAATAGTGCTAATGGGTTACATTCTTGGCCCATTCTTTCAGCACGGAGTTCATTAACCTCCTTTTGGTATTGTTCTGAATGTCAAGAGCTTATGGTATGAAACTTACTTCCAACTTGTGTTGTTGCTTCACAATTGTATCAAAATCTTGGACCATTCTGGTTGAAGTTTGGATTGAAGAAATTGAACATTGACTTGCAGCGTATGCAACTGTCAATTGTTTCTGATCATTACATTCATCATTTTGTAGAATCTTGTGTATTAAGACTCAATTGTTTTCTCATCATTGAGAGATTGTGAATTTGTCCAAGATCCCCAAAATAGTTTTGTCTTGACAATCTTGAATATTGAGTGATTCACCTTTTTGTAGCTTTCGATGGCTTTCCCACATTTCTTGAGTTGTCTGACATGTCATCAAAGTTTGAGTATATTTCATCTCCAATTCACAGTTATATATCAATGAATCGCTTCTTTTTCTGATTCAAAATGAGCTCTATTTTCAGGAGTCATATTCATAACTGTCTCGACTGTTGTTTGTTCAGGAATTGCTGGAGAATCCTCTGTTGCAGGAACAGCTGGTGTTGTGACAATCGTTGGAGTGTAAGGACCTTTAAGAAGCTCTTCCGGTAAGGCATCACTTTGGTCTTGTATCATGTATTGTAAGAAAACCGTGATCGCCATTATGCATTCGTATCTGTTGCAAGCATTGGTGTCGAATCCCTTTGAACCTGCATGCCATTATGTTGTTATGCATTTGACTGTTGGTTGTGGAAGTTACAATTGGAGTTGTCGTGATGAATGATTAAAGAATTATGAAGTGAAAAAATGATTGAAGGATCTTAAGTGTGATGAAGTGTTGTGATTGAATCTGTGATTAATTGAAAGTAATTAATTTCCACGGGATTTTACATGTCAAAGATTTAAACCGAGAAATTGAGTTCTTTCGCGGGATTTTACAAAATCGAGAGAAAACCGTGAAAAGTTAATTGTTGTTGTTAAGGTTTGTTGATTATGTTTGTTGTGAATTAATTGTCCTTTAAAGTCCAAGTTAAAGTCCAAAGTTCGTTTAATTAGTCCTTGAGGTTTGTTGTAAATTGCTAAGTCTTTCAAAACGCAATCCCAAATGTGAGGCAAAACGCAATTGAGACTCACGGGCAAAACGCAATATTAGCTCTAGGCAAAACGCAACTTAGTCTTGAACAAATCGCAATGAAACCTCTAGGCAAAACGCAACTATCTTTGAACAAAACGCAGTGACATTTATTTAGCAAAACGCAAGAGTCTTCTTTGAAGTCAAAACGCAATCTGTCTTGGACACAAAACGCAATGTATAAAAAAATTGGGCAGAGTAACGTTTAGTCAAAACGCAATGATGGTCTTCGATGAGCAAAACGCAACCTGTGGAGACAAAACGCAAGACTTTTGAAGTAAAACCGCAATATGTGATCCAAAAACGCAATGCTTCTTTTATCAAAACGCAAGAGTCTTCTTTTGGAGTCAAAACGCCTATGATATAAGCAAAACGCAGGTAGTTAGAGAGTACGAAGTTTGACATTTTTTCTTGAACAAAACGCAACAAATATCTTTTTTGTATAAAACAAATAAAAATGCAACAAGTACAAGTGTCACTTTCATAGTACTAGTACTTTTTGTATCTCATAAAAAACGCAACATCATTTGTAACCAAACGCAACGAAGAATTCTTTAAAATCAAAACGTAACGACGAAAAAAATTCTTCTAACTTTTATCCTAAACACGAGAAATAAAGTTGTTGAGCCTTAATAAATGATCCAGGGGTTTGTTTTAAGCACGTTAAGGGTACCCACACTTTTAAACAAACATAAGCCACGATTAAAAATCAAACCATTGCTTTTTACTTGTTTTTATAGTCAGAACCAAAACAACAACAAAAACTTACACGAAATCTTGAATTTTTTTAAACCACGAATCAACTCTAAACACACGTAGGCTCTAATACCAAGAACTAGAGATTAATCTAACCAAATCCGGATGAATGACAAAGCCATATTCGTCCACACGCTTTATTGCTAACTGTTTTATTTTAGGATTCATATAAAGATAGAGATGGAGATGCCTCATTCCAGCTGAAGTCGGATTTATTACCACATGCTCATGCTCAAACTACAAAGACGTACTATAAGCATCAAGATTCAAGAATCAAGAAAGCTCAAGTATTAAAGACAAAGATTTCTGTAAACTCTGATAAACAAGATCTTCCTTTAAGATATCAAGTCTATCAAGGGATAATATTAAAGAACTTCTCAAGAAGATGCAAAGTATGAGCATGTTGGTCGTGACACAAGATCGCAAGGTGGCAAAGACGATCAAGACTGAAGGATAAAGATTTAAAGATCTCGAACGTAAAGACGAAGTCGAAAGACAATGACAAAGGCTCAAGATCAAAGATCACACAGCATGAAGGAATAAGCCTACCAGATAAAGACAAAATGCAAAGAACTCAACGACAAGACAATCTCAAAGACCTCACTTCGGGGAAGATTCTTAGCATCAAAAACGAGTCTAACATTGAACCTTGGAATCTCTCAGAAACCAAGCTTAGGGGGGGATTGTTAGCCTCAAATATTAAGTCAATCTCGGTCTTTATCTTACTTATGTAGTAATAGGCTAGAAGGGCAAACGGGCTCGTAATCGTAAGCTAATCTTGTACTAGTATCGGGTTTAAACCCATTTGTAATCCCGAGCCCGGCCCAAGACAAATACCCCGGCCCATTAAAGCCAAATATAGACGGCCCCCATTAAGTATAAATACCCCTCTCCAAGTGTGGAGAGGGTGTTGGTCTTATTTGTATTTTGTGCAAGGTAATCAACCATCTCATTTTCTCTCTGTTATTTCTCTCTCTAAAATTCTTATCTTTTCTCCTTTCTATTTTTCTTGTTCAAGTATGAAGTGAAGGTGATTATTGGGTTCCGACAGAGCGGTACAAGCCAAATGATAGAAAACCGTATTAGCCATATTAAATCCGATTAAAGCTGGTTTGTGTTGTTTAGATGCAATCATTTCTAGTCCTCGAAAACGACATATCATTCTTAAGACTTAGGCGGGAACCAACATCCCTACAGACCTAGTACAGTGTTGAAATCGGTCTCAATTAATGTATCCGCAAAAGCAACCTTTTAGTTAAACTATAATCTCTGTTCTAGGATTAAATCAATGGTGAACTGTTAAAAACCCTAGCCCTACGGGACATTTACCACACATACTGTTTAACTGTATTTTAATATACTGGTAGTTCACCTGTTCAAATCATAAATCAAAAGATTTAAGAACATACTTTGTTGAATCATTATGGGTCACCTACCGGTCCACTAAGCTCATAATTTAAAGGCGAGAGATAGAACATTATTTGTGATCCAATTGGTCCAGTAATATAAAACAACTTATGGAGAGTCATCCCGGTATCTATTCACTTGTAGGTATAACTAGACTAAGTTGACTGAAAGTTCGCATAATCAAACACGTAGACAAGTACGATTGGTGATAATCATAAATTAAACTTTCAACGATAAATTACGAAATTCTATTTTAAAAACAAACCAACATTAAATCTTCAATAAGAATGGCTAATACCCTAGTGTAATAGCCCATAACCATTGTAATTATACAATAGTGTGATCAACATAACCAAGTAAACTAAAACTATTTACCAAACGATATCCAAAAAATTAAAAGATTACAAGAGGTATTAGGAATTAACACTCTTTCTCTATGGAATCGTGATTATGCTTGACCTATGGTTCTCTTCTGTTCGTTCTCAGAAAATCCGTCTTTATATGTGTATGGTATAAGAAATATTGAATTTTGCACATCGAAAACTTTTGATTGAGTCCTTCTATTTATAGCGTTCTGAAAAAGACGGATATGCCGTAAAAGCTAGGCCAATACGAGGCTAATGGGGTATTTCGCTGGAGTGCCGCGCGTAAGTTTATAATTAATACAAATATTCATGTCCCAAAATAAAATTTTCTTCCGTATCTTTGATAAATATCCGCTGGATACGCGTATTAGAAGTTGGATACGCCATATTAATGGATTGGACTTGGCGCATTTATTAGTGAAGAATTGGCGCTAATACGCCGTATCTATTTTCTAGATACGGCGTATTGGTCAGAAATAAGCAATCTTCAAATATCATCGTTTTAGCTCTAAAATATGCGCCATTTAGCATGTCTTCACAAATCACTCCTTAATTACTGCAAATAACATTTTTAAGCAATTAAGTACAAATTCTGGCAATAATTATATAAAAGTGGGTAACTTATTCAGGATAAATGATTTTTAAAATGTAACGTTATTTGATGTCATCAAATATCCCCTCACTTAAATCCTACTTGTCCTCAAGTAGACTCTAGATTATATTGAAAATGTATCCCAACCGAAGTCAAGGATTTTTCTGTTTAAGCACTTCTTTCATTTTAATCACATGTACAAGAACAAGCCCCTCACAAAATATGGAAATGAAAACACTCATATCACTCAACTAATATAGGATGTAACATTTAATTGGTATGCTCATTTGCTCGGTCGTGATTAGCTTCATATCATATGATTGGCAAGGATACACATCTCCACCACTAGAGCTAAGGAGAAACAAGTCAAAAGGTAAATTGGGTTTTATTATAAGGCTAAGGGTTGATCATTCTAACAGTCTTTTACCGATAGTACCACACCAACAAGGCAGCTGAATCATAGATACACGGTCGTAACGACGGAATAGACATGTATAATTCGATCATATCCTTATTCGAGTTTAACCAAGGGTTAGGATGAAGAATGATATAGGGTAAAGATCTTCTAACTTTTACCAAAAGTAATAAACCAACAAGGTGGCTGAATCACGCATACATGACCGTAACGATGAAATAGACATGCATGACTCAATCTCAACCTCGTTCGAGTAAAACATAAGGTTAATTGCTAGGAAAGGGAGGCAAATTGTTGTTAAATAAAATTCATAAAACAAATAGATTAACCTTGAACAAATAAGGTAGTTGCGAGTAACTTTTCCCGACCGTTCCATGATAAAGACTCAAAATATATACATACGTCTTGATCATAGTATGACAAAAACAACTACTTTTTTACAAAAGGTTGATAGTCGGCCACTTTATACATAACTATAGAATCGTGTATTTTTATCCATATTCAACGATAATTGACCCTTCCAATAATTTCATCGTTTAAGTTTTCGAACCGACTATCACTCATCCATCTCATTTGATGATATTTCTATTTTTCCATTTTTATTCCATAATCTCGATGTAATTTCACCGTCTTCACAATCATAATTCAATTGGATCTGTTTTTCCTATAACACTTCATCTTCGATATAACACATAATCGCGAAAGTAGCAGAATACACGAGCTATATATTTTCCCATTGCATTGTGCAATTTCCTGACAATAACATATAGAAAATTTCACTTTGACTCAGGAAATACAGAACTTTACACGAAAGCAACTAGAAACTTTGATTAAAATAGGCTTAATCTACACGGTAGGCTAAGGTATAATGAAACATATAATTTTTTGGTGTGAAAAAGACAGGAATGGCTCAGCAGGTTGTTCTATGGTATCTTACTCTAAAAGTGAGAGTAAACAAAGGGTTACACGGGGATTTAACTAACCAGTGTAGTTAGTTAATTTTACAACATTTAGGGTTTTAGGTGTATTCCTAGAAATATACCAATTAATTTTTTTTCTCCATCTAAATCCATAGTACGCATCGTTGTGGTCTCGAGTGATATACCAAGCTGTTAGGATTAAAAGACATCATGATGGATCTTGAGTTACTGCTGCCATGATTTGTATTACTATTTTGTTAAAGGCAAAAGTTAGTGTTGTTCATTATCTTTAATGAAAAAATATGCTTAGGAAGTTTTAGTGCTGCTAGTATAGAGTTTAGTACTGCATAGTTCACCATTTACTACTGTTAGTATAGAATTAGTACGCTAGTAAAATTGAATGAAAATATTCTAAGTATTTACTACTGCTTGTACTCCTTTAATGTTTGTGTGGTGATAAGTTACTACTGCTGGTGTTAAAAGTTAATGCAGCTAGTACAAAAGTAACAACTGCTCAATGCTAAGACAGCTGACATAGTTTTCTACGATCACAGAAAGGGATAAAGACAGAAGAAAGGAAAAGATTGTTTGGAGATCAAGATCACTTACTGATAATTATTTGATATTTAGAGAATAGAGTCATATAGGAATATTCTAAGTTTTTAGGAATATATTGAAAATCGAACAAGGACCTCCATGTGGTTATAAAAGGATGTCCTAGGGCATAAGAGTTTTGATATAAATTCAAGTAACAAAAATCTAGAAATCTCTTTGTTTTGATATCGTTAAGCTTCAAGGGTTTTTTGTAACCCTAATACTAGGAGAGTATTCGATTATTTAAATAATAATAATATTAAGAGCTTTATTGTGAATTAGTATTGTCTAGTGTTACAGTTTTCATAAGAATTCTTCTAATATTAAAGATTAGATTCTGCATAATCTTTAATACACTTAACAAAGTTTCTACTATAGTTGTGTTAGATTATCTACATATAACTAAACCTTAAACAAGCTTAAGGAATTCGATCTATTGAAGAGGGATCCAACAAGAGGTATTCTACATCCTGGGACAACAAGTAGTATCAGAGCTTGTTGCTTTGAGAAACTTTACTAGAAGGTATGGATCAAGACTTTGCACACATGATGGCTGCATCAAAGGTTCTACCTCAACATGATAGTTGATTATGGAATGGATGAGGATCGAACCAATACATCTGATGATTGGATTAAACATTGGGAAGGTCATTAGAAATGGAAACTCTGCACAAAAACAATAGTTGTGGAAGGTGTGAAAAGTAATACATCCTACAATTGCTGACAGAAGGCCAGAGAAAAAAAAAAAGATTAGAGTAAAGGCCAAAGATACCGTATGCTGGGCACTCGGATATCTAATGAACATCGTTAAAGTTTAACTCAATAAGGATGCTAAGCTTTTGGATGGAACTGTAAGAAAAGAGATTTGGTGGGAATGCAGCTACTAAGAAGACCCAAAGAAATCTTTTAAAGCACAGTATGAAAACTTCACGCTCCAAGCTCAGAGATGCTTGATCAAACCTTTTGATAGGCTTCAAAGCTAGTGAAGTCATGGAGCGTTGGAGAAACGATTTCACAAGAAGATGTGAACCAGAAGCTATTAAGGAGCTTGTCATCTGAGTGGAACACACATGCTGTTGTGTGGAGAAATAAAGCTGAGTTAGAAACAATGAGCATGGATGACCTCTATAACAACCTAAAGGTGTATGAACCAGAAGTCAAAGGGATGTCTAGCTCAAGTTCAAGCACACAGAACATGGCTTTTGTGTCCTCATCAAATAACAACTCTGGCAGCAGTAATGAAGTAGTTAATACTGCTCAAACAGTTAATACTGCTTATGGAGTTTCTACTGCCAGCACTCAAGTTAATACTGCTAACTCTTCAAATGTTGATAACTTGAGTGATGCTGTTATTTATGCATTCTTGGCTAGTCAACCAAATAGTCCTCAACTTGTTACTGAGGACTTACAACAAATTCATCCAGATGACATTGAAGAGATGGATTTGAGATGGCAAATGGCCATGTTGACTATGAGGGCTAGAAGATTCTTGAAGAATACTAGAAGGAGGCTTACAGTCAATAGCAATGAGAATATTGGCTTTGACAAGTCCAAAGTGGAGTGCTACAACTGCCACAAGAAGGGACATTTTGCTAGGGAATGCAGAGCTCCAAGGAATCAAGACTACAAGAACAAGGAAAGCACAAGAAGGACTGTGCCTGTGGAAACATCCACTTCCACAGCTTTGGTGTCATGTGATGGTCTTGGTGGGTATGACTGGAGTGATCAGGCAGAGGAAGGACCTAATTATGCACTCATGGCTTACTCATCTTCAAGTTCTGACTCAGAGGTATCTAACAATTCAAATTGTTCAAAATCTTGTTTGAAAACTATTGAAACTCTTAAATCTCAATATGATCAACTACATAAAGATTTTAAGAAATCTGAGTTAATGGTTCTAGCTTACAAGACAGGATTAGAGTCAGTAGAAGAGAAACTTGAAGTTTATAAGGCAAATGAGTCTATTTATTCACAAGATATAAAGGTCTTAAAATTTGAAATTGAATGTAAAGATATAGCTATCAAAGAGCTCAGGAAGAAGCTAGAAATAGCTCAAAAAGAAAAAGATAGCATTCAATTTAATGTAGATAAATTTGAAAATGCATCTAAAAGTTTAGACAAGCTCATAGAGTGTCAGATTGTTGATAATTGCAAGAAAGGCTTAGGATATAATGCAGTTCCACCTCCCCACACAGGAAACTTCAGGCCTCTAACACCTGACTTGTCTTTTATTGGTTTAGATGAGTTTGTTAATAAGCCTGTAGTTGAGAACAGAAAATCTGATAAAGAAGTGTCTAAGGTAGTTAGGAAGTCTGATGATTCCCCAATTATTGAAGATTGGGTGTAGAAGATGTGTCTCAAACTAAAACTGAGAAGAAAACAGTTAAGCCTAGTATTGCTAAGATAGAATTTGTCAAACCTAAGCAACAAAAGAAAACTGCTAGGAAAACTGTTAAACAAGTTGGAAAAAATAGGCAGAACACTCACAGTCTAAGAGGCAATCAAAGAAATTATAACAATATGATGTCTCAAAGATTAGGAAGCAATTTTAAGATGTTTAATAAGGCCTGTTATGTGTGTGTGGAAGTTTTGATCATCTGTAGATTGACTATAATTACCATCAAAAACAGTTTCAAAATCAAAAGATGGTAAAACTTGTTTGGAACAATGCTCAAAGGGTGAATCATCAAAACTTTGGTAGAAAAACTCACCCTTGTGCTAAAAAGAACATTGTTCCAAGAGCAGTGCTAATGAAGTCTGACCTAGTATCTATTAATATTGCTAGACAAAATATTTCAAAAACAGCAGTATTAATTAATATCGCTAGACAAGTTAATACTACTCACTCAAAAACAACAGTGAATGCTGCTAGATCAATGTCATGTCTTTCTAAAAAGGCACATTCAACTATTAAGAGGCCCATTCATAAGAATACAGCATTTAAAAACAGTAATTTTAATCAGAGGATTAATATTGTTAAGGATAAAAAAGTTAATACTGTTAGGCCAAAAACAGTAGTTAATGCTGCTAGGCCAAAAGCAGTAGTTAATGTTGTTAAGGGAAATAATGTTAATGCTGTTAAGACCTCAGCTTGTTGGGTTTGGAAACCAAAGACTAAAGTTTTAGACCATGTTTCTAAAAACAACAGTGCATCAATCACCCTAAAGAAGTTTGATTATATTGATACACAAGGCAGATCCAAGTCAGTGATGGCTTAGGTCCCCAAAAGAAACTGAATTTCTTATCCAATGTGCAGGGCAATCCATAAATGGATTTACAGGATAAAGGAGTGATTGATAGTGGATGCTCAAGGCACATGACAGGGAACATGTCCTATCTTACATACTATAAAGAAATAGATGGAGGATATGTTGCTTTTGGAGGGAACCCCAAAGGAGGGAAAATCACAGGAAAATGTACCATTAAAACTGGTAATCTAGATTTTGAAAATGTGTATTTTGTGAGAGAGTTAAAGTTTAATCTCTTTAGCGTCTTATAAATGTGTAATAAAAAGAATAGTGTTCTTTTTAATGACATTGAATATATTGTTTTATCTCCTCCCAGGCAAACCCGCACCCGGCTGCGAAGGTGTGCGATATAGGCTGCACCCCGTTCACAAGCCCTGGCCCAAGTCCAATCTTAACAACCAAAAAAGAAAACGCTTGCTGGCTAAATGATGCTATAGGAGTGGACCCAAAGGAGGGAGAAATCAATAGGCAAAAATGTACCATTAAAAATAATTCAATAACCCCCTGGGATGGTCCTCAGTGTACCACACTCAGAAAAATCCCTCATATGACAATAATATGCTCTCATCACGAAACGCACTCAAAACGCTGTTACACTCCCCCATATACCTCCCCCACGTAAGAACATAAATACCATCCACCACATCTATTGTAAACACACCCACCCATTAAGTTAAAAACTGAAGACAATAAAAAACACATAAGTCCAACCTAGAAAGACCCATAATGTAATAGGATGATTATAAAGAACCTATGTTCCAAAACAAGAGTTAAAACATGTGCCTTCTTTTTTTTTTGCAAAAGCCCCAATCTAAAATGAATCTATAACTTTGGCATAGAAGGCTAGGATCACTTAAAATTTTAAACCATGAATAAAATAGTTTAGGAAATCTTGGAAAAAAGGTTTAACCTTCCAAACTTTAGAAAAATGATCAAACTTGTGTTGCATTGTCAAAAAGGGAAAGCAGCACATAACAAACCTCTTATAAGTCTAAAACGACAGAGAACTCAATTAGTCCAACCCTTTACATATGTTGCCATATCGACTTGTTTGGTACAACATAAGGGTAAAAAGTCTTGATGAAGGGAAAATGTATTCCTATTGTCACAGAATGATGTCCAGTAGGGTTTTCATGGTTTTTATCTCTTATCTAGCTACTAAGGATTAGACCTAGTGGCAAACTTAAGTATCCTTTATAACTGGGATAGAAATCTAGAAATCACAAGGTTAAAGGTGGATTAGATGTGATAATGGGACTTGAGTTCAAAAACAAAGAGATGAGTCAGTTTTAGTGAGATGAAGGTATTTTGAAAAATATAAGATGTAGCTAGAACTCCACAACAAAAGGAGTTGGCTGAGAGGAAAATAGGACACTAAATGAGGCTGCTAGGACTATTGCTACTGCTTCTAAGTTGCCAACGTACTATTTTTGGCAAAGCAGTTATAATATTGCATTGCTATGTGTGCACAAAGAGTGTTTAGTAAGTTCAAGCCTCATAACAAAGACCCCAATATGAATTTTTTTATGGAAGAACAACCAAACTTTAAGTTTTATGAGACCATTTGGGTGGTCCTGATACCATTCTTAATACCATAGATCAATTAGGAAAATTTAAATGGTTAGGCATGATGAAGGTTTCCTTTGTTGGAATACTCATTTGAATAGTAAAGCCTTTTAGAGTATATCAATAGTTAAAGAACAAGATATGGAAGAAAACTTACATATTAGTTTAGTGAGAATACACCTAATCTATAGGTAGTGGACCAGATTGCTAATTGATATTGAAGCAACTAACAAGAACCATGAAATATGAGCCAATTGTTTACAGGTACACAGTCTAATAGTTTTTTGCATGTACAAAAGCAAAGTGAAAATCAAGACAAGTCTAGGGAAAGGAGACAAAAACCTGTCAATACTTAATTTTGCTACCTTAATGGACTGTTGAAACCACCATTTTCCCAATATCCCAAAAGAGTTATCATATGGAGTGGGAGGGTCCAAACCTTCAAGTGCTGATGAGAAGAAGGTTAATGAAGATCCAAGAAAAGATAGTGAAAGTATTGATCAAGAGAAGGATGATAATGTTAACAACACTAACAATGTTAATCCTGCTATCACAAATGAATTTAATGCTATTGGTGGAAAAACAAGCATTGAACTTCCATGATTGAGCTAAATATTCTGCATTTGGAAGATAATGAGCATATTTGAGCCATCCCCCCCCTCAAGAGCTAATGAAGATGTTGGTGCAGAGGCAGACAAAAACAATTTGGATACAACAATCCAGCAGTCCTATTCCGAACTAACAAGAATTCATAAAAGATCAACCTCACAATAAAGTGATTGGAGATATGCCATCAGCTACACAAACAAAAACATGTAAAAGAATTTGGAGGAGCAAAGTTTTGTGTTAGTACAGTTCAACAAAGAAAAACCATAAAGAACCTTCAAAACTGCTTGTTTGCTTGCTTATTATACAGTGAATAACCCAAAAGTAATTCATGTCATTAAGGATCCAAGAGGCTGGGATAGAGGCATGCAAGTAAGAGCTTCACAAAATCAAGTTACAAGAAGTTTAGACTTTGGTGGATTTACCAAATGGAAAAAGGGCTATTGGCACTAAATGGGTTTTCAGGAATAAAAAAGATGAAAGAGGAATTATGATAAGAAATAAAGCAAGATTGGTTGCTCAAGGATACACACAAAAAGAAGGGATTGACTATGATGAAGTCTTTGCCGCCAGATTGTCAAGAATTGAACAATTAGAGTCTATAATAAGCTTATGCTTTATTTAAAGATTTTATGGTGTATCAAATAGATGTAATAAGTGTTTTTCTCTATGAGAAGATTGAAGAAGAGGTGTATGTATGTCAACCATCAGATATTGCAGATCCAAATTTCTGATAGAGTATATAAGGTTAAAAAGCACTATATGGAGGGGGGTGGGGGGGGGTGTTGTTGTGTGTTGTTTTTGTCTACCTCAAGCTCCTAAGACGTTGGTATCAACCTTTCCAACATATCTGTTAGACAATGAGTTTCAAAGAGGGAAAATTGACAAGGCCTTATTTATAAAAAGGCACAAAGGTGATATTTTGTTGGTCCAAGTGTGTGTGGATAATATAATCTTTGGTTCAACAAATAAGGAGCTATGCAATGCATTTGAAAAGTTGATGCATAAGAAATTTCAGATGAGTTCTATGGGAGAACTTACATTCTTCTTAGGATTACAAGTACAGCAGAAGAATGATGGAATATTTATTAGTCAAGATAAATATCTTTTATGAATTTTAAAGAAATTTTGGGTTACAAAATCAAGACTACAAGCACAACAATAAAACTCAAAAGCCCTTGCTCCAAGGATGAAATGGTAAAGATAGTGGATGTTCATATGTATAAGTCAATGATTGGTTCATTTGAGTAGGTATCATACATCTTCAAAAACCTGACACATGTTTTGCAGTGTGTGCCTGTGCTCAGATACCAAGTCAATCCAAAGGATTTCACATCTTTCATGCTGTAAAAAAGATTTTTAGTGTACTATAAAGGTCAACAAAATTGGGCCTTTGGATCCAAAAAAAAGATTCTTCTTTTGATTTGGTAGCATACACCGATAGTGATTATGCTGGAGCAAGCTTGGATAGGAAATCTACAACAGGAGGGTGTCAATTCCTTGGATGTAGATTGATATCATGGCAGTGTAAGAAATAGACAGTGGTTGCAAATTCCACAACTAAAGTTGAATATGTGGCTGCTTCAAGTTGTTGTGGACAAGTGCTTTGGATTCATAATCAACTACTTAATTATGGGTACAATTTTATGCATACCAAGATCTTTATTGACAATAACAGTACTATTTGCATAATTAAAAATCTTGTTTTTCATTCAAAAACAAAGCATATAGAGATCAGACATCATTTTATTAGAGATTGTAATGAAAAGAAATTGATTCAGATGGTTAAAATCCATACTGACAAGAATGTTGCAGATTTGCTTACAAAAGCTTTTGATGTAAGTAGATTTCAATACTTGATTGCCAGTATTGGAATGATAAATCTTTAAAATCTTTTATCTCTTTATGTTTTTGTAGAGTTTTGTATGAATTAGTACTGTTATTCATGTCATTAAAAGTTTTTGCTGTTAAGTATAATTAGTACTGATGGTTATAACTTAATACTGCTGAGTTTCTACTGTTAGTTATACTTAATACTGTTAGGTATAATTCATTATATGATAATTGTGCAAATTGCTATGGCTTGTGTTTTTTGGTTTTTGGACTAACATTTTGCAGGATAAGCAAAGAAGAATGTTAGCTTGATGATGGAAAGGCTGTTTGGAATGAAATTGGAGTTAATGTTGGTGACTCAAAGTCAATGCTGCTAGGTATAACTTACTACTGCTGGGTGAAAGTTAATGTTGCTAGGCATAACTTACTACTGCTGAGTTACTACTGATGGGTTTGAGTTAATACTGCTAAATGACAGTTACAACTGTTGAGGATAATTTCCATAAATATTTCGATTCAATCAATTAAGGGTTTTGATCAATCAAATAATCAATTTTATTCACTCATATCCTCTCTAAATACAAACCCTAACTTAATTTTACTCTCCATTATCAAAATCCAACATAAATGGCGACTCTAAAGTTTGCTGATTCACATAACATGGTCGCGTTCTTGGAAAAACCCACTAAATGTGTTGGGTTTGAACATATAGTAGATTTTCTGAATGCACACCAAATAAGGTATGCTTTAACGGTTAATCCTACTATATATACTTCTTGTATTGAATAGTTCTGGTCTATTGCTAAGGCCAAAACTATCAATGGAGAAGTACAGATACATGCCTTGGTAGATAGAAAGAAGGTGATTATCATTGAATCATCTGTTAGAAGGGATCTTCAACTAGCAGATGAGGAAGGTATTGATAGTTTACCAAACTCTACCATTTTTGATAATCTTGCATTGATAGGGTATGAGAAGCTTTCTTAAAAACTGACCTTTTATGAAAACTCATTTTCCCCACAATGGAAATTTCTTATTCATACTATCATGCAGTGTCTAAGTCCCAAGACAACTGCTTGGAATGAGTTCAGTAGTAATATGGCATCTGCCATTATCTGCTTGGCCACTAATCAGAAGTTTAATTTTTCAAAATTGATTTTTGATAGTATGATTAAGAACTTGGATAATTTGTCTAACAAATTTTTAATGTATCCAAGGTTTTTGCAAATCTTTTTGAACCAACAATTTGATGAGGTTCCATCTCATAAGAGAAAATTTAGTGCACCCTTTCATACTAAAAAGATTTTTGCTAATATGAGAAGGTCAGGAAAATATTTTTCTAGTAAAGTAACACCATTGTTTTCAACAATGCTGGTACAAGGCCAAACTGACATGGGTGAAGGTTTAGCAATGCCCACTGATCCCCAACACACACCTACTTTTGAACAACCATCATCCTCTAAACCATAAAAGACCCACAAACCTAGGAAGCCTAAGAGAAAGGATATTGAGGTACCTCGGCCTAGTAGTCCTATAACCAATGTAGCAGATGAGGCTATCTATGAGGAGTGGGATGACAGATTGGTGAGGGCTGCCACTACTACTGCTAGCTTAGAAGTAGAGCAGGACAGTGGTAACATACTTAAGACCCAATCCAAGGCAACACCTAATGAAGCCAGTTCCCTATGAACTAGTTTAGGTGGTGGTCCCAGGTGCCAAGAAATCATAGGGGATACAATTGCTTAAACTAGGTTTGAGAATATGTCTAAAACATCTAATGATCCACTGCTCGCAAGAGGTAACACACTTCGAAGTGGTGAGGATAGTATGAAACTTCAGGAATTGATGGAATTTTGTACCCAATTACAAACAAAAGTTCTTGGCTTGGAGAATGAGTTGGAAAAGACAAAGACCACACACAAGAATGAAATTGATGCTTTGAAAAAGAGGGTCAAGAGTCTTGAAAGGAGGAATAGATCCATAACTCATAAGCTAAAGAGGTTGTACAAGGTTGGATCTTTTAGAAGGGTGGACTCCTCAGATAATGAGAGTTTGGGTGAGGAGGATGCATCTAAATAGGGGAGGAGGATTGAGATCATTGATGCAGATGATGGAATTTCTTTGGTTAATGCTGCTGATAATGATATGTTTAGGGTAAATGACTTAGATGGTGATGAAGTCATGGTTAAAAGTGAAGTATTTGCTGCTGATCAAGCTAATAAAGGTGTTGTTGATGAGATTACTTTAGCTCAAGCACTTCTGGAAATTAAAAGTGCAACACCTAAGAAGAAACGTGAAGTTGTACAAGAGCAGAATCCATCTACAACTACACCAACTGTTAGTACTGCTGGTGCAGAAATTACTACTGCTAGTGTACCAGTTAGTGCTGTCAGTACAATTTAAGTTACAACTGCTGCTCTAATAGTTGTTACTAATACTGCTACAACAACAACTGTGGATGTAACTTTAGCTCCTAAGGCTAAAGGGATTGTTTTTAAAGAGTTGGGAGAATCTACAACAGCAGTACCTTCACAACTACCATCATAAGGAAAGATGGTAAAAGAACCTGTAAAGCCTTCTAAGAAAGATCAAATAAGGCTTGATGAAGAACTTGCTTTAAAGTTACAAGCTAAGTTTGATAAGGAAGAAAGGCTTGCAAGGGAGAAGGTTGAAAAAGTACAAGAAGCCATTGAAACATGGGAAAATATCCAGGCAAAGATTAATGCTGATGCTCAATTAGCTGCACAATTACAAGCCTAAGAGCAAGAAAAATTGTCCATTGAAGAAAAGTCTAAGTTATTTATATAATTCTTAGAACAAAGAAGGAAGTTCTTTATAGCAAAAAGAGCAGAAGAGAAGAGGAACAAACCTCTAACCAGAGCTCAACAAAGGAATATCATGTGTACTTATCTGAAGAATATGGAAGGAAAGAAGGCCAAGGATTTGAAGAACAGGTCTTTTGATGCTATTCAAAAGATGTTTGATAGAGCTTTTAAGAGGGTAAACACATTTGTTGACTTCAGAACAGATCTGGTAGAAGGAAGTTCAAAGAAAGCAGGTGCAAAACTAGAAGAAGATAGTTTTAAGAGATCAGGAGAAGAACTTGAACAAGAGAGTTCAAAGAAGCAGAAAGTGGAAGTGGACAAAGAATCTGCAAAGCTTAAGCAGTGTTTGGAAATCATTCCAGATGATGGAGATGATGTAACTATTGATGCTACACCTTTGTCTACTAAGTCTCTAATAATTTTTGACTACAAGATTCACAATGAAGGGAAGAAAAGCTATTTCCAAATTATCAGAGCTGATGGTAATTCTCAAATGTATTTGACTTTTAGTAAAATGCTCAAGAATTTTGATAGAGTAGATCTGGAAGTTCTTTGGAGTTTGGTTAAAGCTAGATTTGAGAAGACAAAGCCAGTGGATTACATGGATAATTTGTTATTGCATTATTTGAAGACCATGTTCAAACCACATGTTGAAGACAATGTATGGAGAGATCAACAAGGATACAAAGTGCTAAACTGGAAGCTTTATGATTCTTGTAGAGTACATTGTGTAACAATGCAATCCATACCATTGTATATGTTGGTTGAAAAGAGATATCCACTTACACATCACACACTATCTCAGATGTTTAATGGTGTGATTTTGATGGAGAATATCAAGTTTAGGGGAGGATTGTTGGGTTTAAAGGTCGTCTTAATATTACTGCTGCTTAAGTTGAAGTTAGTGCTGCTCAAGAACTTCAATGAAAATCTGCTAAGTGTTTAAGACTGCTGAGAAGAAGATTACTACTGCCAGTGAAAGTTACTACTGCTAGTACTAAGTTACTACTGCTAGGCAAAGTTAAGACTGCTCAAGAGTTTCAGAGAAATATGCTAAGTAGTTAAGACTGCTAGTACAAAAGTTATTGCTGCTGGTGACAGTTAAGATTGCTAGTGCATATTAGTGCTGCTCAAAGATTTTGAAGAAATACGCTAAGTAGTTACTACTGTTAGTACAAAAGTTTATGCTGCCAGTACAAAGTTACTACTGATGAAGAGTTAATGCTGCTAGTGATAAGTTAGTACTGTTAGTTAAGATTAGTACTGCTTATATGATTTGTATTAAGTAATTTACTTATATGATAAGTTACTTATTTATAGAATAGATCATAGAGAATATTCTAAGTCTTAGGAATATATTGTAAGCCGGTTAGGACTCCTTGGTTTATAAAAGGAGGTCCTAGAGCATAGAGTTTAGTACGTGAAACAATATTATCATTGTAGCTTCAAGGTTTTGTAACCTTAATACTAGGAGAGTATTCGTATTATTTGCTTAATAATATTAAGGCTTATTTGTTTGTTGAATCATTTGTTCTTATTACTGTTCCATTAAGAATTCTTTATATTAAAGATTAGATTTCGCATAATCTTTAATACACTCAAAACAAAGTTTCTACTATAGTTGTGCTAGATTTATCTAATATAACTAAACCTTAAGCAAGCTTAAGGAATTCGATCAATTGAAGTTGGGATCAACAGTGTGTAATCGGGTTAAAAGTTTTAGGTATGATCTTCAATCCCTTTTTGTTTAATCCTTTGTATTATTGTAACAATGATTTGATGGATAATTAGGGATTATAAGTTTCTGTAATTTAATGTTATTAAACCGTGTGGGATCGTTTGTGGTTAGATTAGAAGCGTATTGGTGTAATCGGTTAGGCCTAGAACGCGTTAGAATAGGAATTAGGGTTTGGCAGAATTTTAGGTCATGTTAATCGAATGATATCTCATTGATGGAAACGAGTTTTATTATGAATCTTATGTCTAAAATTAAGTTCAGAGAGTCTAGTTTCCAAAAAGTCCAGCCACGAAAGGTTTTGAGGTCGGAAAGTTAGTCAAATGATTTTTGCAAGAAAAGTTGTCAAAACAGTGAATTCGGGTCAGATTTGGGTCTGATTTCGGGGAGTAAAACCCCTACTTAGAAGTTGAATCTTGGTTAGCCAAAACTCAAAGGTCATATTTTATGTGTCTATTAACTCCAGTTCAAATCTCGAAGTCTAATTCATTGTCTAAGTATTTTTAGAAAAATCAAACTTTTTAGTGTGCGTTCAGGTCCGAATTTGAGTACCTTGTGATGTTGAATTTTTATAAAATAGTTATGCTCAACATTATTTTTTCAAAAAAATCACAAAGGTTCATAGCCCATTAGGAAAGTTGAGAATGCAGAGGGGGAAAGTCAATTTGGTGTTTTAGTATTTTATTTGTAGTCATGAAGTGACTATAAAATTCTGCCGGAATCTGGAAAACTAGAAATAAATGATTAAGGGTACTTGGGATATAAGTAAGGTATGAGAAGTGTGGTAAATGGTTTATAAACATAATTTAGACATAGGAGTCCATCAATTGATTGTAACAACGACTTGGGCATTTAGCCTAATCACGTGTAACACGTGTTTTATTTGTGTATAGTTGATTTTAAGGAATTTGTGAAGTAGCTGTGCATCAGGTGAGTTTCATAGTCCTATTTTTCTATGTTTTTATATTGGGATGGAAATGATGCAAATGTTTTGAATTGTTTATTGTTGTGATTATGTGTTTTAAATGCAAATGGACATTACATGACTATTATATGATTATGTGTTGCATGATTGATATCGTTATATGTGAAAGGGTACAGTTTACCCAATACGATATTGATTTGGATTGGATGAGTACGCCTACTTAGTGGGTATGATATTGATTTGGATTGGATGAGTATGCCTACTTAGTGGGTATGATATTGATTTGAATTGGATGAGTACGCCTACTTAGTGGGTATGATATTGATTTGGGTTGGATGGGTACGCCTACTTAGTGGGTATGATATTGATTTGGATCGGATGGGTACGCCTACCCAGTACATGATTGTTTTGATTTGATATG
This sequence comes from Tanacetum coccineum, assembly GCA_026074375.1. Lineage (NCBI taxonomy): Eukaryota > Viridiplantae > Streptophyta > Magnoliopsida > Asterales > Asteraceae > Tanacetum > Tanacetum coccineum. The sequence goes on from BQNB010040743.1 coordinate 38,281, forward strand.
TTTTTTTCGCTTGCGTAAGATTATGATAGATCATTGTTGTTCTGCCTTGTTTTGTTAATCACAGCGAAAACGATTATAATTTCGTGTCTAAAACCTATGACTCTCACCAACATATTTGTTGACGTTTTAAGCATCATTTTCAGGTGAGCATCTTGAGGAAAGTGAAGTTAGGAAGTGTGGCTAGTGAGACCTTAGAAATTGCATTATGGAGTCTTCTTTTCTGAAGTCATCATTTCATATTTTCGTACTTTGAATATTTTGGATTTATTTTCTATGTCTATGTATGTGTGTGCGATTAACCTCAATACAAGACCCATCTTGTGTTAGGTATCGTCATAACACTTTGTTTTAATTTAATGCATTTAGACATTCTCTATTGTTGATATCAATGTGTTGTGATGATACCCATGATGTTACGCCTCATGTTTCTGCCTTGGTGGGGTGTGACAGATTGGAATCAGAGCCATTAGTTATAGAGAAGTAGGGGTTTGAACCTAGACTATAACCTAGGAGTCCTTCATAGAGCTGCATAATAGGATCTATATGTTTAGCTATCTAGGAGTTTTGTTTTCTTGCTTTTCTTTGAGTTTTATTTCGACCTACAGGCTACTCGATATCAGAAGATTAAGAAGAGGAGCCAATTGAGGAGGAGCCTCACGAGGGACCGAAGAAGGAAGGGTAGTTTATAGAGTCGTAGAAGGAGGCCGACTCAGATCTCTTGTCGGACGCTCATAGCAGGCGTGGACCCGCGAAGTCGGGTGACTTTTGAGAAAGCAAAGTCAAACCCAAGCGAGGTCCAGCATAAGTTTATTTCGTCTTCTACCTCGACACGTTGCTATTATCAATGATTTCTTTCAAATATTTCGTATTTTATGGGACTATGAGGCATTCGTTTTTTATTTTTATCTTTCTATAAATAAATATTGTTTTGGTGGATCATCGTGTTTGTGTTATATTAGGGTAGTGTAAGAGTTGCTATGTGGTATATGTGCGTTATCATTGAGCTGTGTAGTTTTGGAAGTAAGTATACGTGTGGAAAAGATGCAATTATAATTATGGTGGCCAACATAATTATAAAGGCATCACACACGTGGACTTGTGACCATTATTACATTGATTGGTGTTTGCTTGTTAGATGGTAGTGTAAGAGGTTGTATTATGTGCGGAAGTATTATGGATAGTTTCATATTCAATAAGTTTCCCTCCTATCTATCGTTTGTGGATTCCTCGAATACCTGTTATTACTAATATTATGATTACTGAGTTGGTTCGCTTAATCGATTATTCGTTCAAGATATCTAACTCTCATTTTAGCGTTCCTTGTTCGTACCATGTGTGTACGGATGTTCTATTGTTTCCATTCAACGTCTTAATATTTATTGGTTGTTCGGAACTGCTGCTTTTGGTTATTGGTACATTTCATTGGTTCTTTCCTTGCATTGATTACTCATATGAATATTGGAGTTTTCTTTCAAGCATTGTTTACTTGTAACATGTTAGTGCGAATGTTTACTCCCTTGTTTTACACTTCCTTTGGTTTTCGTAACATGTCTGTGGCATGTTGTTACCAAAGCCTCTCTGTGGTTGTTCTTTTGATCGTTATTACGGGTGAGTCTTTATGTTCTTCATTTGGTTCTTAATGTCTTTGCATGAATTTTACTTGTACGTGTTTGTTTGACTGTTAATCGGATTATATGGTTCTTTGTACTTTCTTTCGCCTCCAAACAATGGATTTGTGATAGAGTCTCTACGGTATTTTACAATCCCTTTTGGCATTACGATGTCATTTGTTTGAGCTATTATTTTTTTATAATAATAATAAAGTGTGAAAAGCCTTTTTGAAATAACTTTGAAGACGTTTAGGAAAATTATTTTTGGTAAGTTTATGGCAATACCACTTTTATAAATTGTCTCTTAAACTTTTATAAAAGCTGTGTCTACAATGATTTTATGAATTCAATGTGATATCGGTTGACTGTCAAAACTATTTATAATATAATCTTTACGAATAAAATATCCTACAAATTTTAAATGATTGTCTCTTTACTTTATTTACTTTGATAAGTATGTTTTAAATATTTTATACGAGTAAGACGTGATACCACATTTATATAACTAACTCTTGATTTTATGAAAACTATGTTTAAAATGAGTTTTAAAAAAATTGTATGTAAAGTGACTTAAAATATCCAAAATGATTTTCTTATATAAAAGGACTTGTATATTTTAAAATGAGTTATATGTTTAAAGTATTTTCTATAAAAACAGTGTTTAGTTGGTTCTTCAGATAAAGTCGATTTTTGGTACAAATTTTTTACCTTTCTCATTTATCAGTCTTGATACGTATAATTATTCGATGTGTGCTTCCTTTTGTCGTTGTACGTTTGTTGATTCTTTCGGTTGCATTTTCTATCGGTAAAGATATTTTATCCTTCCTTTTAAAGGATTCTTATGACATTTGTGGAGTTTGTTAAGACTCCTTAGATCGTTTAAGACTCGATAATGATTAGTTCTCATCTAGGATAATGATAACACATATTGAATATTTGCACAGCGGAATTAATAAGGAATGAATCAATGTTATCACAAGGTTTTTCTTTTATTCAACACAGCCCCAAATACTATTTGATCATAATAGATCGGTTACTCTTAACTAGTAACAGGGATTTAACAATCCTTGAGGCTAAACACTATAGATGTCTATCTTTTCTACTCTACAATACAAACACACGCCACACCTTTGGTACATACAGACAATACTAGTCGACTCTTATGTGTTTGTTTTAACCTATGTCTATGATCTTTTTATATAGGGAGAGATCAAGACTTACAAAGGACGTAAATCAATGTCACACCCCCAGACGGGGCCTGAACGGAATACGTGTCCGAGGGCGTGACGTCATCATATTTCGAACACAAGGCACGAGAGAACGACCACTAATGGACGTTTTGAAAATCATAACTCGTTGCATTATTTAAAAAAAATAGATAAGTGTTACAAGATTCAAAAGAAATTAAGCGTTTGCGGAAGCATGAGAAAAATGTAGCGGAAGCATAATTTGGTTTTCAAAAGACAACGAGTATGAATGATAATAAAGTCTTGATAAAAGGTATCATATTGCACGTAGACTCCACATAGCACGTCAAGAAGTCCAAAGCTAATCACCTGAGAAAAACATGCTAAAACGGTCAACATAAAGTTGAGTGAATTCATAGGTTTAAGTAAAACATTTATGAGAATCAAAAGCGTTTAGTGAATACTGCTTCACTCCCAGTATTATGAAAAGTATTTAGTAATCAGAAACATTCAACCAAAGTAGTATGGACCATAAGATTTCTACAGCAGATGTGACTATTATAACCAATACAATATCACATGATAGTATGCGACAGTTATAGGAGATATAACTTCACATAAAATGCGCATGCGACTATTATAACGAATACAATATCGCATGAAAAGTGTATACTGTTGCGCTAAGCTCATGACACCGAAGCTAATTGTTACAGGCATATCAAATCATGCCATCAAGAATTCCTGCCCTTAACAGGTGTCCCAAACCAAAGACACCATCAACGCACATCGACATGACATATATCCGTTTGTTCTTCGACTCGAACAGTGAGCGCTACTCACCCGGATAGGGATAATTAGTCCCAATAGATCTATTTATTCACTCGCGCTCCCTCAACCGGTCATCCAGTCAAGAAATTAACAGTTCATGATAAGTCGGGCAGTAAGGAGGGGTTTGTAAGCAAACTTAGGCAACACGTAAATAAGAGATAGTAACTGAAAACACTTGTGTCCAATGAAGAAATAACCATTTTATTCATAAACAGCTTTAAGTACTTAAATCCATAAGTAGAAAGAGTGTGATATCAATCAAGTAACCAAGTTTGTAATCAGCGTGTAAACGAGTTTGTTATTCAGTAACGTAAATAAGTTTGTAAACGAGCATGTTTCTCACCCCAAAAGATAATAAAACATTTATTCAAAACGAGTAAAAATGCGGGGCTATGAACTCACCTTGAGGTTGCAGAGCAACTAGCAGAAAAGCAAATAATAAGCACAGCACGAACAGAAAACGGAACGGCTCGACCAAGAAGTTGCAGCTGAACTTAACGGTTATATCCCACTAGTTTAGGATGGTGAATTGGGGGTTTTCCGATGGATGAGTACATCAACGCGACACGTTGATAAAGGATTTGGATTTCAGGTTGGATGAGTTTGGTTGTTGGTTAAATAAAAAAAATCGAAAAACACACGCAAAGTACGTAATATATTCTGTATATATTGCTTACGAAAAATAAACAATTATATAATTCATATGGTGAATTATATAATAAAGACAAA
>BQNB010040744.1:0-47202 GCA_026074375.1 Tanacetum coccineum
GTTGAGCAGTAGTAAAATTACACTAGTAGTATTAACTACTAACTAGCAGTATTAACTTTTGTCGAGCAGTAGTAAAAATACACTAGCAGTATTAACTACTAACTAACAGTATTAACTTTTGTCGAGCAGTAGTAAAATACACTAGCAGTATTAATTACTAACTAGCAGTATTAACTTTTGTCGAGCAGTAGTAAAAATACACTAGCAGTATTAACTACTAACTAGCAGCATTAACTACTAACTAGCAGTATTAACTACTAACTAGCAGTATTAACTATTAACTAGCAGTATTAACTACTAAGAAGCAGCATTAACTTTGTTCGAGCAGTATTAACTGTTGTAGAGCAGTAGTAACCATGTATGAAGCAGTAGTAACTTCCAATCAGTATTAACATGATAACCACTTCAATAAACTTTCCACAAGAACCTGAACTCGAACTCTTAGCTTCCACGTTCATATCACCTTTACTGTGATTACACTTCGTATTCATCATCAACTTTTAAGGTTTTTAGAAATTAGGGTTTCCATAAAAAAAATGATTTAAGAATTAAAACCCTAATTTTCACAAACTTCTTTATCCTCTTCATTCCTCAATACCTTCTCTTTAATACTTAAGTGTTCAAAGAAAAACTTCCAATAACAATAAAAAGAACACTATTAAAAACAATGATGAAAGAGAAGTAAAACCATACCAACATCAACTTTTCTGCAGCAGATTTCAAAAATTTATATCTTTCAAATAAAAGCTTAGATTGAAGATCTCTCCTGTGAGAATATGCCTATATGAGTAAAGAACCTTCAATAAAAATTTTGTTAAGATCCAATGGTTGACGAATGAGATATCCCCTTTTTACCACAGTTGTTTAGAAAGTGACAAAAATAGAAACCAAAATCAAATTTTTTAGGTTTATTTGAATACAAAATCTTCTTTCTTTGATTGTAAAACCTTGTAGATCCTAGATCATGAGCCACTTGGCTCTGATACCAGTTGTGAAGATCGTTTAGAACTCATCTAGGATCTATAATATACAAAAATAACAAAGGTTGTTTTTGCGCTGCGGTATTTGGACAAAGATAATGTTATTAACAAGGTTTACATTCACGTAAGCCCCGATTCTATTTGATCATGATAGAACGTGTTACCTAACTGTAACAGGGATCAAAGACACCTTGATCTTAGGGCTCAAACGATCTCATGTAGATCGTATAAAGGGGAACGATCTCAAGTGGTGAGATCGTTGGTATTTTCCTAAAACATGATTAACACACACACAAACAATGTCTAGGGATCTTTTTATATATAGAGTCCATCTAGACTTACAAAGGAATCCTGATTGTATTAGGAAACTAAATCTTTCTTAATCTTGATCTTTATCTTTTTAAGCGTGTCTTCTAGAATCATCCATCTTCTAAAATTCCATGATGTCGATCTTGATCCTTTTGTATCATCAAATCAATAAATCCCAACAAACTCTGTTGATATTGTTTGATTTTTGATAACTTTAACTACCGTACCTCTAATCTTATCAAGGTTAAAAAAATTGAGTAAAGCCACGTGTTAACTCATTATGGTTCCAATCAAGAAGGTAACTAAGACATCATCAGGTTATGGAATGAGAAGACTCCTATTAAGTCTTAACTGAAGTTCTAAATTTGTTGAGATCATGATAAGCGTGTCATTAGCAAACTAGAGTTAAGAACTGTCAGCATATACTATACATCCTAAACGAGAACAATTTTATTGTTACTCGACTTGCTGCATATTTGGAGAAAGTCTCCTCTTATACGAAGCAAGTGGGAGCATCTGTTTTTGGAGAAAGTCTATTCTTACACAACCTTCTGAATGCACTAGAAAACGACATAATAAATGTTAAGATGTAGTCCATAAAGAAAATCATTTTTATGAATTTGATTGATCTTTCAACTATCGATAAGACTAAGACGTTAAATTGGTTCTTCTAAAAGAAGACTAATATGGAAAAAACTGTACACACATTTAAACGCGCGCCTTATGGTAAGGGTTTTACTTATACTCAAGCGATTGACTATGATTAAAGCTTCTTTTCCTTGCAAGCATTAAATGAATAAAGATATTAATTACCATACTTGATTTCATGAATATGAAATATGGCAATTGGATGTCAAAACTCTTTCTTAAATGATTACCTTTGTGAGAACGTTATGTAATCAAAAGGGTTTATGAATCTAAGTTATCTTTAGAAAATGTGCAAACTATAAAATCCAAGTGGATTAGAGCATGCATCTAGGAGCTGGAATCTTAAGTTTAAATCAACAATTTGATTTTGATTGAAACAAAGAGATCTCTTGAGTACACCTTAAAGCTAGTCAGAGCATTATGTATTGTATTTCGTATATCTTATATGTTGTCAACATATTGGAAATAATATTTCACCTAAGCTAGATTTTAATCCTTAGTTTAGAATAATATTTCTATTGATAAATATAAGAAATAAAACATGTAACTTTGGAGCATACGTTTACTAAGATAAACATACGCGATTAATAACTCTAACACAACATGACACATCATTGAGCAAGTCTCAAGTTCTATCTCACTTGATGAGTTAAACACATGTTTGAAAATGTTTGGTTCAGTTAAAGTTTTCATTATGTATGTCATGATATGTATTAGACTAATTTTAGCACTTGCATGAATGCAAGATGAACCTACAACCATAGTAACTAAGTGAAAGTCATTAGACTACTATTGAAAGAACATTCTAAAAGGCCTTTAAAGGACTAAAGATATGTTCATTGTTTATGGATTTTAATAAGGAGATTAGTGTTGAGTTTATACACTAATGCTTATTTTAATTGAGATGATTCTCAATCCTAGTCATAGCTGGATTTTCATCATAAATGATAATGCTGTTGCCTAGACATGCTTGATTGAAAGCATTGTTGCACTATTCATTAAAGAATAAGATTACTTTATAGTTTGGGAAGCTGTTAAGAAGATTGTCTCATATAGGTAGTTTTGCTTGCTTCAAACAACCTATGTAATTTGTTATGGCGATGTTAGTATTATTGTATTAGCACTTGAATGCACATATACAAAATGACAATCATCGTATTATTGAAAACCTTCACTGCTTGTGAGTTTTAAAACAAGTATTCTTAAAGGTCACTCAGATGACAACTAAGTTGGTACTTTTTACGAAGTTAATGTCTTGTACCAAACATGTTTATCATGCTAGGAACATTGAACTTTGACCTGCTAGTAGTCTCACGTATATCTATTTTTAGTATTTAGATAATGGAACATTAAGTAGTTGTATTAAACAATGAATTGATATACATGATATGATCGTCTTTATTTGTACAACTGTGTTCTATATTAGCATGTTTAATTCCATGAATAATTTATGTATTCTAAATCGTCCATTGTCAGTTAATGATACGGGAGCATCATTGAATTAAGATAAATGTGAGTGTTTTGGTCATATTTATATGGTATGAATATTAATGGATGATACCGCCAAACTCATATGTTGTTCACTGGATGAACATTGAACTGACCCAACCTACAAGTATTCACTACATGGATCGACGTCAATAGTGAATCTCGCAAGTGGTTATGTCTCTCATCCTCAGACTTGAGATGCAAGTAGGTTTTGTATGTGTGGAATGTCAATCTTAGATATGGTTCAACGTTGACCTGTTGAAGGCTGCTATAAAGGCCATTTTCAGAAGGGATATGAAACACATAACAGACACGTGCAATCAAAATAGGATTTGTTCCTCCACATGTTATGGAGAAAGATACTACTGGGCCCCTTGATGATTTAAATAGATGTATGTGTGGCCGCACCCAAATGTAATTAAGATGATACTTGATTAATTTGGTAATCTTGTTCATTGTCTATATCGAGAAACAGATATGTTAAACATAAGAATGACTTATGATCCATGTCAAAATGTTCAACATAGTATCTGCAACAAAAGTATGATTGATATCTAAACCATTTAAAATGAGATGTTTAAGAAACTATCCTCATATGTTTCTAGGGGCATTGACATGTTGCTAGACACTAACCTTTGCTTGTATAATTACTTGATTATTATGACATGCGCAAGTGAGAGCTGTTAGAGTATGCTCATATCATAATAAATAATTATATGGCTAGACACATATGAGCCTATGGGGTCACACACATATACACTGAGGTACCATTTTGTATATCGTGTTTATTGTATTTATAGTATATAAATAACCTACATAACTTGGGATCACTATTAGGCTTCTAATAACTAAGTAAAATACTTAATCTATTGGACATAGAAATCAAATGGGAAGCCCATTTGAGCCCATATAGTGACCGGCCATTAGGGGGTCCAAAAAGGGGATAAGATCAAATTATTTGGTTAATAAATAGGAGATATTCCCTCATTATTTGATTACCAATTTACCAAATCTTCTCCCCTAATTTATCTCTATGTATACACGGCTAAAAACTTAATCCCACAAGGGTTTTAAAGTTCTTGATCAAGCTCTTTGAATCTAGTTCATTCAAGGTGTTTTACAAAGCTACGAGGTTGAGACTAACATCTATTTGGTATACAAGGAAGTGTAGTGTGGATACATCATAGAGGTTATCTCCATTGATCACTTGGTTTCATTGGGTATTTCGTGTGAAGGTGAAGGTCACCATTTGATTCTACCGATCACGCTACAAAGGTATTACTTTTCTTGTTTTAACTTTGATTGATCATATGACTCTATGGATCCATTGATAGGTGCTTGTTCTGCTGCGTTTTATATTTGTTTATATGATATTCATTTTATTCAGCACCTATACGGTGGTCTTCTTTACCGGTACATGGTGGATTGAAGGTCCCTAAGAAAAACTTCCTTTGTCATGACCTGATTGTCAACATTTATTAATGTCTTATAAGGAGGAATACGTTTTAAAAGATTAAGATGCTTTAAAAGTGTTGGATCAATTCAGAGCCCGATGATTAGTGCCTAGATTTAAATAGAAATTAGACTAAGTAATGAAAGACCCGCTGATAGACATCAGCAGCTATTGAAGGACTCGATGAGTGCAAAGCGTCAGTGAGCAACCTTAGACGTATTCAAATCAAAGACTTCATTAAGGAAGTCGAAGATCACTTGAAGACATACTCGTCAGCTAGAATGGATATCAACTGGTATGTAGAAGGAATGTGTTTTGGTTATAAGGAGAGTCAGAGGTGACAATACTTTGACTATCCTATTACCCTTTAAAGAAGAACAAGCTGAGCTTAAGTTGTTCTTGGAAGTTTAGGAGGGAAACTCAATAACTCATAAAGGCGGGACAAAAGGTTATTTGAGTTAAAGCCTGTACCAAGTACTAAGTTGGTAAAAGTAGTGAATAGTTGGCAGAAATATTCATTAAAGTATGGGCGGGTAGTTTCTAAGAATGAACGTGCATTAAATACCTCGTCGTCCTCCACTAGAGTCTTGACACGTTGCAACTACCTCCACTAAAGACGCAACCTCGTATTCGTATAAATAGAGAATGTTGCAACTACCCCCACTAAGGACGCAATCTCATTGTATTGCTTTCAAGCTTTTCATTGTGATGCAATTATGGGACAAATCTTATATCAATTTCAAGAAAATCAACGAGATTACCTTTCAAACGACACATTTAGAGGTCGTTCTCTTGTATCTTGTGTTGTTGTATTATGAAGTAACTCCCCTGGACACATTTCCGCTGCAACATATATTTTTGGGGGTGTTACAGATTGTTATCAGAGCACTGGTTATAGAGAACTAGGTTGCATATTTTACCCTAGACTATAACCGTTTTCATAAACATTGCATCACATAAAACTTTTTCATGTGCATACACTACTTGCTTACACTATTTTGCTTAGGTTACTTGTTACCCTTAAAAGTGCTTACAGTGCATACATACATATTATAGTAAAATATATATGTATATGTATATATATATATATATATGTCTTTATTCCTTTTGCGTATATCGTACGTTTATTTATATAAGAGTTAATTATATAAATACTAGAACATTTCTTAAGACATTGTGAGTTGCACAATGGTCTCATTTATACCTCAGACATTGTAAGTTACACAATGGTCTCATTTTACTTCTTAGACATTGTGAGTTGCACAATGGTCTCATTTCGTTCTCAGACATTATAAGTTAAACAATGGTCTCTAAGAATGTTATTTTTCTTCATAGCTTTATACAATATCGTATTACACGAAGACCGCCAAAATTTTGTTTACATGGAATTATGTATGAATCTAAGTATTACAAGTCTTGTATGGGCGGGACTTGTAATATGAGGATTGATATGATAATTGCTATGTTAACAAAACCCGTCACAGTTCTGTTTACATAGAATTATGTGTGAATCTAAGTATTACAAGTCTTGTATGGGCGGGACTTCTAATAGGAGGATTTATATGATGATTGCTATGTTGACTGGTTCATCGAGACCTTTACCTTGTTTACTCTAACCGAGTACTCATTAACTATCTTGAACTCTAGGTCGATATTCCTTGGTAGTTTTACTCCCTGTCTCCGAAGCCGAGTTTTAAACACTCGTCCCATACTCATTAGAGCACATGCTTCGTCATGTCATTCACCGCCTTAAAGGTTATGTGAGTACGCGTATTGCATCGGAAATTATTAAGTAGGATGATTTATAATCTCTTTAATTGAAAGGATTGGGACGCCTCTTCAGTTAAATAAAGAAATTGTAAATTCCCGAACCATAAGTTTATCATTTCTTACTTACATAAATTAGGACGCTCCTTTATGTAAGTAATGAATTATAAATGAGTGGGCTTAATGGTATCCAATATGACACGAGTATGAACTCGAACCCGATAATCACCGGAATCCGTTTAAAAGGTTTAGAAGCACAATAGTGTCTTGCCACTCCGCAAAAATCTTAAGGCCTCGCTTGAACTACCTTATCTCCTTCTTAAGTTATTACTTTTGCCGTTGCTAATCCTCGCGATCACGAACTGTTCGTGGAACTAACAGACTTGTTACACACTTGAACTAATGGAGTTGATTCATCCTCGAACTAACGACTGAGTACCATATGCTGCCGTCTATCGCATAAGCTCTTCCGCGAGCTCCTCCCATTTGTTGAACTATATTCTGGGAATATTGTTTCTCGAAATGTCCTTATTCTCGGCATCCCATCACCAGTTGTATAGTTATTGATGTTATGGTCGCTGCTGTTGGGTCCTGGAGCGGTCCCAGCTGGTACAACTTTATCCAATAGGTAATGCAACCCCCCTTAAACCAGATAAACACATACCAACGAAATAGATAGTCGAACTATTCATTTTGGGCCACTAGTACGAAGACTTAGGTCGCGATACATCGTGGTACTGCTAAGCAAGTTGGATACTTACATCTATTAGCCTCGTCCGTTATTAATCATCGAACATTACAGATATCAGAAACGAGACTCCGTCTTGGAACATTTAAAACTGTATACAGACATACTTACGCGATTACACTTTCTCCTTTGATGTTTTCACTATTAAGAGACTTTCTTCATGACGCGGTTATATCATTCATAAGATCTGTAATGATATTTTTGAGATACCTGTTTTGATGGATTAAATATCCTGGTCAAACTTAGCCAAAACTTTTGGTATATGGAGAAGTGTGAAAACATCAAATTTTGCTGAATAAATTTATCAGCGTCTTGTTTAGAACTGGTTTATTAAATCCTAAATCTTTTCTTGATCACACAAACGGTTAACACAAATTTAATCTCGAGACGAGATTTCTTTAAGGGGTAGGTACTGTAACATCCGGCAATTTTAGGAATTTTGAATGACTATTTTACCCTTGACTTTTCAGGTCCGATTTGACTTTTTGACTTTTGTCTTTTATCGTCACATGAAAACGATTACCGCGTAACTGGTAAAAATTTTCGGAACATATTTTAATAATAAATCATATTTATTATTACACACCTCGAGTAGAAAGTTATTTTCAACTCATTTGACTTGAAAACGAAAAAGATATAGATTATTTCTAAGCTGGCGTATCGAAAACGAACCACTAAATCACGTTTTCACAACTCGGACTATAAAGCAATTTGATGTAGAACGTCATTCCGGACAGCTTTTTAGTTTTACCCGAGACATGGAAACAAGCGGAAAAGGGCTAAAACAGCCTCGTAAAATTTTGAACAGCGCACACAACGCGTACCGACACAAAAATAATTAAATTTATTTTTAATTATCACTATTTATTTAATAAAAATATTAAATAAAATCATTTAACATTTTATTCAAAAGCGTTTGTTGATAACGCGAATATTTGAGTTAAAAATTCATTTTATTTTCGGTCAAGGCATAACTGGGTCACAAAATAAATAACAAATATTTTTATAAATGTTATAAAAATATTTATGAAATACTATAAAGTAAATACTCATTTTTATCAGAAAAATGATTTGAAAAACAATGGCGCAAGTTTCGTGACTCGAATCGACCGTTAACTAGTTCAAACGAGTTCCGAACCGATAGTTATCAAAACTATATTAAAAACTTACACAATTAACCCTAAACTATTGAGCATTTATCATTTCAATTTATAACTTTTACTATATATATATAAAAGTTTTACACATATTTTTCATTTCATCAAAAATTAAACACACACACACATATTACATGCTCTCTCTCCTCTCTCAATTTTTCCGGCAGCTGCCGCCGTCGGATTTCGGCCGCCAGCCACCGTAAAACTTTTCCGGCAAGTTTTCCGGCCAAAACCAAAAACGTTTCTCATCACCCGATCTATCCGATCCACCGTACCACTCGCTGCCACGCGCCCCCTCTTCCGGTAGCCGCGCCGCGCCACTCACCACCCCACTCCATCCTCACCGCCGCTGCTACCATCTCCACCCTCCACCAACACCATCGTTACTGCCACCCTCACGTCATCACTGGCCACTACCTAAGGGTGCGTCTGGTTTGGCTCAAGCATGAAAAGCGTGCGTTTGGTTCTGATAAACACCACGAGGGTGTGTTTGTTTATGTGGTTATCACCATCCCGGGTGCGTTGGGCTGTTATAACAACAAGGGTGCGTCGGGTTGCGTGACTCGCACCAGCAGGGTGCGTTCGGTGTGGTTTTCATAGATTAGGGTGCATGTGGTTTTGTTATACACCAACGGTGCGTTGGGTTTAATGTAGGGCCGAAAGTATGCGTTTGGTTGTGGTTAGCAGCCGTGAGGGTCGTTCGGTCAGGCTGAAATACAACAAAAAGGAGCGTTTGGGCTGTTGTAAAGTTTTGGGTGCGTTTGGTTCAGCTTTGGGCGCGTTTTGGTTTAGATGAACCACACAATAAGGGTGCGTTTTGTTTTATGTACACCACTAGGGTGCGTTCGGTTTAAGCAAAGCACCAAGAGGGTGCGGTTGGTTTTCATACTCGCACCACGAGTGCGTTTGGTTTGTTATATCACATATATGGTGCGTTTGGTTGTTCCATTACGCACAAGGGTACGTTTGGTTGTTCTATTCTGCACAAGGGTGCGTTTGTGTTTGGATTTAACAGCAGTAGGAGCGTTTGGATCTGGGTTTAACACCCATAGGGTGCGTTTGGGTTGGCAGAAACACCCAAAGGGTGTGTTTGGGTGAGCAGAAACAACCAAAAGGGGTGTTTGGGTGAGCAGAAACCGTAAAGGGTGCGTTTGGGTTAACAGAAATGCAAGGAGGGTGTGTTTGGGTTAGCAGTTAACACCATAAATGTGTGTTTGGTTGGGCAGTTAACACCATTAGGGTGTGTTTGGTTTGGCAGTTAACACTCAAAGGTGTGTTTGGTTTGCTGTTTAACAGCTTTCGGTTGTGTTTGGTACTATAACCCACATAGAGTTTTCTTGGCTATATTGTTTAGTTAGTTATTAACTTTTGTTTAAAATATGTACTTATTAAAACATGCGATGTTTTAAACATAGATTGGTTGATTGAAAAGTGAAAAACGTTGAGTTTTATAAAAATGAGAAATGTCATTTAAACAAAAAGATCATGACGAAATTTCTAAAAATGTATATACTTATTATTTTTAGATACAACTCCTATCATCTTTGAAGGACGATGAAATGACAAAGTTATAATTTAAAGATATTTTAAATTATAATTTCACAATAACTCGGCAACAAACCAAATACAGATTTATAAAATATTATTCTATAAATCCCGGCTAGAAAATAAAGTCACAACTTTGGGACGAACTTTAGAAACACCGTTTACTTAATTGGTAACCTTAAAACGTACGATTACGTTTATGCAATAACTTTTATTTATTAATAAATTGGTGATTTCCGAAAACGTGTCAAACCATTTGGTTTAATTATTTACTCACACTTATTATATAATACTTGCACGGTATAGTATACTTTAAATTAATCTTTTGATTTCTAGTCATTATTATTTAATTTGCTATATGAATTATATAATTGTTCATCTTTCATGATAATATATATGGAATATATTGCATACTTTGTTATATAATTCACCATATGAATTATATACTTTTGAATTATTTTATCGAACCAACCACCAAACCAAACTGCCACTCGGAACCTAAATCTCTTATCAACGGGTCATGTTGATGTAATCATCCATCAGGTAACTAAATTCATTATCCTAAACTAGTAGGATTTAACCGTTAAGATAAACGGCAACTTCTCGGTCAAGCCGTTTCGTCTTCCGTTGTGTTGTGCATATCAAATGCCTATCTGTCAATCGTTCTTCAACATCAAGGTGAGTTTATAGCCCTATGTTTTACTTGTTTTACATATATTTTTGGGGTGAGAACATGCTTGTTTACAAATGCATTTACATGGTTGACTTTACAAATTGGTTTACATACTTATTTACATTGCTCGGTATGGGATACATTACCTGACTTCATTTTTGGTCACGAATACATACTTTACTTTTGAAATGATTACGGATTAGCTTAGGCAGATTGAACTGATAATAACATTACTGCCCGGGTGTTCTTGGAGGGGACACCGGTAACGGGAGTACATATTCTTTACATTACTGTCCGGGTGTTCTTGGATGGGACACCGGTAACGGGAGTGCATATTCCTTACATTACTACGCGAGTGTTCTTGGAAGGGACACCGGTAACGGGAGTACATATTCGTTTTATAAATGCCCGGGTGTTCTTGGAGGAGACACCTGTGATGGGTACATATTAGTGCATCGGTTTCATGAACTTAGAGTAATCGTAATCATTGTTTTATACACACAGGAATATTTGCGCATTGTCTTGAATAAAGTGGCAATACATACATTTTAGTGACTATTTGGGGATTTAAATGGTCATGCATGCTTTACAACTCTTTGATTTCTGAAAATCATACATACATTTTGGAAGAAAATTCAAGGATTTAAATGGTCATGCATATTTTACGGAACTTTGGTTCAACATTTATATTTACAGAAACCTATAAACTACCAACTTTAATTTTGACACTTTTAAGCATGTTTTTCTCAAGTGAATTAGATGCTTGGCTTACTTGATGTGAATTGGAGTCTAAATTGACAAGATTTCATTTATGGATTTCTACTTACGTACAAATGATCAAATCTCGTTGTATTGCTTTCAAGCTTTTTGTGGTGATGCAATTATGAGACAAATGTTATATCAATTTCAAGAAAATCAACGAGATTACTTTTCAAACGACACATTTAGAGGTCGTTCTCTTGTATCTTGTGCCGTTGTATTATGAAGTAACGCCCCCGGACACATTTTCATTGCGACATATTTTTAGGGGTGTTACAATATGTGTTTTAAGTGGCGGACTATATGATTGTTACGTGTTATTGCTATGTGTTATGAATTGTGGTAAGGTGTGTGCATGTGAGAATGGCATGGCCTAGCATGAACCCGAACGAACTTAGCTCATCAAGTGGGTTAGTCTTGCGCAGAGATAGATTGTAGGACGGAGGGGTACGATCCACCCTAGATAATTATGATTTTTGGTTTGTGATAGAATAGCCATGCATATATGTTTGTAAATGTTGTTTTGTTGATCGTGGTTTCATAAGTGTGTCTTAAACCTGTAACTCCCACCAACAATTATGTTGACATTTTAAGCATCATTTTCAGGTGAGCAAAACGTGTGAAGAGTTAGGAAGAAGAGTTAGCTGGACCATAGGCTTGCATGCGGAGTCTATGATTTATTTGTTTTAGTTATCAATTGAACTTGTCATGTTTTGTTCTTCATGCATTGTATGTTGGATTTTTGTTTTGGGCGTTGTCATAACACGCTTTGATTTTGAAGTTTAATAAATGTCATTTTTAGTTTTCTCTATTTTGACGCCTTGTGTTGTGATGATGCATATTGATCATGCCTTGCGATTCCGCCTTGGCTGGGTGTGACAGTTACCGTATGATTAATTTTGTACTTTTAATGTCCATTTTATGATTAATATTGTTGTTGCATATGCTATTGTTGTTCACAGGGCTTATAAGGGGGAGAAAAGTAGTCAGTTTTGATGGAGTCGTGAACCTGGTCATCTTCTCAGTTCGTCTAATGTAAGAAAATCGTGTATGAATGCGTGAGTCTATGTTGGTATATTAAGTTTAAATTACATATACAATTCATACATTTATATATATCACATGTCTCTGACTCGTCTTCTACTTATATATGGTTCTTATAAAATTACAAGAAAACACTATTTTGAAAGCATAAACCTGAGGTGTGAATATTGCTAAACTTCAAGTTGGTTACCTCTTTCCAGAGGTGTGTATTATGATGGAAAAATGATAATCCTTGGCATTGGTGATATCACTGAGCCCATTCCAAAAGTTACTACTTTAGCCATGTCTATGGTAGGATTATTTCTTATCGTGTATTTCTTTCTTGTGTAAAAACGTATTATGTATCCTTTATTTTGTTGACAGTCTCTTGCGTGTAATCCTTTTTATTGATCGAATATCACTAGAAAATATGTCAAATTAATGCATACATACATACGGTCTTATGGGTTTCATTTTTCTGAATGATAGGGAGCATTGGCCTTATCGATTGTTGAGGGTTACACCGGATATGGAGCTGAACAAGGAGAAAATGTATGTATTTTTTACTAGTCATGTATGCTTATTTTGGTTTGTTATTATATATACTAGAACATAGAAAAGTGACTTACTTTATTGCAGCTTACTATGATATGTTTGAGTTTTCAAACATATGAAGGAAACTTGTTACATTTTTGGGTGCCTATAAGGTAGCTTCTGTTGTTGGGTTGCCTTGTTATACTTTTCATTCCTAGAAATAAAAGAGTTGCGATTCTTAGTTGAACGTTTATAAATAAGCTCTGAATGTATTGAAGGTGTTAAGGAGGTCGAGGCAAAATGGATTGGGTGGGCAGGTGTAAATGTGCCAGATGAGGTCGAGCAAGGAGCATTGACTAAAAGCTTTGCTGAGAAGGTACCATGCTTATTAACACTTATGATTGCTAAAGAAGGAATATTTGAATACAGGGCATTGGTAAAAATGGGTTCTTTTTGTTGTAGATAGGGGGTCAATCGGGTTATCGGGTCAGGCTTGAGGCTTATCAGGTCGGGTCTATCGGGTTTTAGAAAAATATAAACTGACCTGCAATCCGACCCTATAAGCAATCGGGTTTATCGAGTTCGGGTCTATCGGGTGCGGGTAATCGGGTTTGGTCTATAGGGTTATCAGGTTACTTGTAAGGGAAATAAAAGTCATTCAGTAAGCGTACTCGATTATAGTTTGGAATCATTCAGCGTGTTACACAAAAATAAGATTTAATATGGATTATGTATCTCATTTAGTGGATATCCTATTAACATTGACATATGAACAAACCATGAGTACATTTGATTTACTAAAACATAGATCACATACACCATAGAGAGAGACCAACTTCAACTGTAATAAGTCTAATATAAATGTCAACAAACAACAAACTAGAAGCCTCACAACAAAGGTAATCTACATAAAAGATTATTTAGTATATAACACGTAGTATACTCTCATGACATCCAAGTCAGCCCATCAGATACCTAAATTATAACTGAATGGCTATTAAATACGTATATATGTAGTCAAGAAACAGACACATATGGTGATTACTTGTTGGTGATCTTACTTGCATCAACTTAACCAAGAAAAAGTTGTATCACCATGATTACCATGAAGGTGACGTTGTTTAGTGCCAGCCTATCAGATACCTAAATTATACTCTCATGACATCCAAGTCAGCCCATCAGATACCTAAATTATAACTGAATGACTATTAAATACGTATATATGTAGTCAAGAAACTAACACATATGGTGATTACTTGCTGGTGATCTTACTTGCATCAACTTAACCAAGAAAAAGTTGTATCACCGTGATTACCATGAAGGTGATGTTGTTTAGTGCCATGATCACCATCTTATGTTCCTTCCTAAGTGCCTAAAGAATCAACAGGAGTATGAAAGTCGGTTGGTTCCTTCACACATCCTTTTCGTTTTAACTTTAAGTTTATTTATTCTTCGAAAAATATCAAATATGCTACCTTATAGGCCACCCAAAAATCATGTATAACAACCGCCATTCATACGTTTGAAGGTCAAAAGAATGGTAAAGTGTGTTTGTTTTAGTTTGTGCAGGTGGTCAATGTGGTGTATTGCTAGTTATTCGTGTTGCTCGGAGCTTGTACCTGGACGGGTAAAGTCAATACTTAAAGTGATGTTTATGGTGTATGTTTTACTTTCATTTCTGTTCAAGTACTCCGTAGTTAATAATGTTAGCTTGCATCTTTTTAGATGTGTTCTTTGCAAGAGTAGTCATAGAGTAGGCAAGCTTAATGTATCAACACACCGAGTGTAAACTTGTAATGTTAGTGGATCTTCCTCATTTGAATCAATATTATCTTTATTTGGAAAAGTAAAGCAACAAATTCTTTTTTTTTGTTTCACATAGAGCCATGTTTTTAAGTAGAAAACCGGGCTCTATAACAAAGAATAGAGCCCGTTTTTAAAACCAGGCTCTATATGCATTTCGAATAGAGTCCCTTCCCCTTTGAGCCCGTATAAAAAACCGGGCTCTATGACAATTTTCAACCAGGCTCTATGACCTTTTTTGTAGTAGTGAATAACCATATCCATATTCATATTCATATCAATATCTATATAGATGAGTCGTGTTAATGGATAACCAGTGGATGAAAGAAAAATCGTTAAACATAATCTCATATTTTAATGCATACTTCGTAAATATCGTTTGCATCAATACGTGATTTGTTTAAGACAAAATTGCAATATATGAAAAATAGTCTCAAAAGTCTCAACAAATATAATCAATACATGATATTTAATATGACTCAGGATTAAGTGAGAAAAAAATTTTAAAATAAGAAAATGAGAAATAAGTATAATTACACATTGGAGATGCATCGACTTGAATTTGATGTATCTCTAATCTTTTAGATGCATCTTAATATATTTTGTAGTAAAAAATAAGATGCATATATGTATATTAGATGCATTACCAGGTTAAGTGAATCCTATGTATTTTTTGTCATCATGGGTCAAATTTTTTGCTAGTACTATTTTGCATTGTTTTCACTTTAAAATCACTTTCAAAACTAATTGGGATGTATCTAAATGAATAGCGATACATGTAATTCTGTTGGATTATGTCCATGACAAATAATATATGTCCGGGAATGTTACTCGAGCCTACGAGGACGCACGCGTTAATACGTAGAACAATGATTAATATATTAAAGTAATATATTACTGTTTAATAAACGATCGTTAAAAGTTTAACGAGAATTAATATTAGTCGTTAAAAGTTAAAGGACTAATATGCAAAACCTGGAAAAAGGAAAGTTGTGTTTTTCCCCTTCTTTTCCTTAAACCGGTTGAACTCCACCTCCTTGAGGAGGTAGGATTGCTTACTTGCACCCTAAGTAAAAGAGGCTATATAAAGGGAATTAGGGATTCATTATTGGTGTATGTTTTGAGAAAAATAATCCCTAAATCTCTCCCTCTCCTCCTCTTTGATTCGATCGACCGAAAACCCTAATAGGGTTTCGGTTTTGTGTTTTGTTCGACTGAAAGAAAAAAACCACTAGGGTTTCGGCTTTCGGTTTTGGTTTGACACAAAAGATATCACAAGGGTTTTGCTTCTAGTTGATTGTCAAGAAGAAGGTGATCATTTGATTAAACACTCCTAGTACTAGTATACTTCCTTGTTTGCTAAGAATGTATTGTGTGTGTCGAAGTAGAAGGATCTTCGGTTAGATCTTGTGTGGTATTTGTTTATACACACGCGTATATTTAAGACGGTGTTTCGTTTATTGCTAAAAGGTACAAATCTTCTTGAACCCTTGTTAACTACGTTATTCTATACATGTTAATCTTTGCGTTGCGTACTCGTGATATATTTAATGGTTAAATAGATGTAAAAACCTAACAGTGGCATCACGAGCCATCATGTAGAATTTATAGTTACAAGTAATAAAATTTGACAAATAGAGTTCTTGATTAATTTTTTAAGCCCTTTGAGCGTTTTATGCATAAAGATTCGATCTTTGTGCATCAAGATTCAATCTTTATTGGTTATAAAATTAATTTGACGAATTCTAGGTTGTATGAAATTTTATGGATAAAACTTGATGTGTTTAATTGTTAATTGATTGGTTTTATGTTAAAATTAATTATTAATTCGGCATCCATGATAAATACATGCAATTTATCATGGAGAGATGTGTGATATAAATCTTGTTAATTGTTAAAGATTTATGCAAATGTGATGATCAAGAATAAAACATCGACATTAAATTTGATATGGTAAAATCCACGACTTTAAAAGCTAGGAAAGACCTTGGCTATGTCTTAGTGGGGCCTAAAAGTTGCTTAAAATTTATGTGCTATGTGGTATATATTTGTATATGACTTACGCAATCGATTATATCTATAGATGTGGCCGGAGTCATTGGACGAAGGAGCCTTATATGAATATATACATGTTTTACATTATTAGATAATTAGGATCATAATTGATATTTGCATGACTTAATTGTTAAGTGTTTTTTTAAATAAGTGTTATGTGTATTAGTTTTGTGTTTATATTGTTTTATTTTAAGTATTGGACTTGTGAGAAAATAAAAGGGTTTTTTTTAAATTAAATATAAACATGACTAATAATTTTGAAATAAGATTTATTATGAAGTCTTATGTGTCAATTTGCGTTCAGCTTACATCCGATAATCATGGCCTTCGGGTTTCTCATGACGAGACTTGTAATTTAATAGTTTATAATGTGTTTTCAAATTAAAGTTTTATTTTTATCAATGACGTAATTTGCAAAAGTACTACTTAGTTGCAAGGATATGGTTCAGGGAGACTCATCAAGACTTCGGTCTTGTAGATACCATTACCCTGTAATACCTGACTACGTTGTAGTTTCCTTACCTTGCACACTATTTACGAAGTCGCGAATGGTCTATGGTTTGAATGGTTTTTAACCATTCTTTAATCTTTTCCAGCGATAAAATATAAAATCTTTAAGATTTGAAAACACGTTGAATCGTCAATTTTTAAAGGTAACACTATTTATACATTATATGTATAGAAAATAAGTGATACCGTAATAAATAACTTAATGAGTAAGTTTATTGATTAAAAACTTATGATACGAAGATATATGCATGCTTCTTCGTACATATTTGCCACGTCAAATATTATACCCTTTAAATAAGTTATTGTCATCCAATTTGTAAGAACACTTGCAGATGCTTTTTACTATGCGTGAGACGTATGTAGATTGTAATCCCAAGGTGATTATACACTTTTTCGTGAGACGTTAGTGTTACATAATCATAGTTCTTGATTGGACGACTTAATCGGTTTAGTGGTGAGACCTTAAACTCGAGGCATAGATGGGATGAAACATGCTTACTAGTATATTATTGTAATAAAGTAAAGGGTGTTTCTTTTTTTCCACTAATCCCTCTTATTTGGTGAGTGGTGGGCCTAAACACCCTTAATTCCTCTTATTTCATACACACATCAAAACCTTCCTCCACCCATTAAGAGGCTAAATAAGACTAACTAACAAAAACCATTTAATTCATATAAAAAAGAAACAAGCCCTAAGTCCCATAAGGTTCTAGGAATTGCACTGGTGGCAATTATTGATCGTCAATTACCTTTTGAATACACCATTGCTAGCAGATCAACTGATGTGATGGTGGTATGTCAAGTAGGATCCTAGCCTTTAGAAAATTAATTGTTTAAAAAGTTTAAACATGGGTAGTTAATTTTCTACAAGGAATAATTATCGAAAATACTAAAAATTGAATTTTACGATTCTATTAATAGTATTAATGCAACGATAAAACCGTAAACGATGGTTTGTTTCTTTCTTGAAGAAGTCAAACCGAGACTCCTTTCCTTGTAAGGAATAGGGAGACTCATTCCTATCATCTTTCTTGCTCCGGAAAGTTATAATAGGAACGTAGGAATTGTCCTAATGTAATCAAACTCATAGCAAACTTAAATGTTAAGTAGATTACATAACTTATATTTTCATATAGATTTCATCACCCTTATTCGGTGGTGAATACTTTGAAACATATAAGATATTTGGATAACTAAAGAATATGTTCTTAAAGCTATCAAATATTAACATCTTAATGTAAGATGCTTTATAAGTTTTTAATTAGGAAATACCAATATTACTGCAAAAGTGGTAAAGGCAAACTAGTATAATGTATCTAGTTGTTTGTCTTAATCAAAATTAAGGAGGAAATTGCATGCCCAATTTTCAAGTTAATAAATAGCATTGATGGATAGTCCATCATCTACATAGTAGAAATTTTGAAATCCAAGTACATTGCTACTAGTTAAGATTTCAAAGAAAGTTAAATGGATCACTATTTGTTTTCAGTGGTTATGGAACACTTGCAATGTTGTCAAATCCAATGGGAGCATCGTGATTTATTTCTGAACAAGACATTAATGTAATGTTGTCTAATTCAGTGGGAGCTACAAGGTTTATTGTCTTGTTAGTAACCCAGATTATTTCTCGCTTGTCTTGAGATAATATATAGTTTTCCAACTATACATATTCATGGTTTTAAGGATAGTGGTGCACTATTTCTTATTAAACAAAGTGGTTCTATATCTACTTGTAACGCTAATATCTGTGACACTATCATATTGTCCACATAAACAAATAAACGTCGTGTTGTTTGACTACATGTATTATGTTGTGTCATGCACAAGTGGGAGAAATATTTATTGTGTGCAAGGTACAACACATGACAATAACAATATGATTTGATGTTTCTTTTGACCGTGATGTATCGTTGTGTGGTGTTTATTTATGATAGTTCAAGTTTTAAATTTAAATTTTGCCGCCTTAACCAAAAACAACACTTTAACAGGCAGTGTACCCGGTCGGTGGTAAATTCGTGGTAAGTAAGGTGTCGAACACTTGAAGCGAGGTTACATCTCTCAATTTATTTATATTTTGGTTGTCTAATCTAAGTTAATTTAAATCTAAGTCAAACCTGTGTTAATCCTATGTTAGTTCTAGTCCTAATTCTAACAGGTAAAAGGGGGGTTTCAGCCTGGGAGACTGGCACGGGTTTGGTTGGTGACTACAATCAATTCAAGACACTTTAACCTACGCAAGCAAATTAATAGAAAATAAAAGAGCGGTCGAGCCTTATGACAGAAAACTGTATTAGCCATCATTAATCTGATTAGAACTGTGGTTTGTTTATTAAGTGCAATGATTACTTATCTCGAAGAGGCATATCATTTTTAGACTTGGGCGAGACTTCATCCTAAGACCTAGACACATTAATTTTGTCACAATTAAAGCATCCGCATAAAACATCCTTATTTGCTGATTATAACCTATCTTAGGGATTAAAGCAATAGTGATCTTGTTAAACCCTAGCTCATAGAGACTTTACTCACTTACTGCTTAATGGAAATTTATACTCTAGTAGTCTACTTGTCTAACTATCCAATGGAATCAGAACATTACTTGTTGAGTTATCTAGATTCACCTACTAGTCAACATGTTCAATAAACCAAAGGCAGTTTCCGTTAACTAGTTAAGCCAGAAGCGTATCCTTAGCACGATTTGCTAATTTTCACCAAGTACTCCATAATTACTGTAATTCTCAAATATAAATGATTAAGTAACAATTCTTTGCAATAATTATACAAAATGGGTTAATTACATTGGATCAATTATGCTATAAAATAGACGTTATTTTATGTCATCAAATATCCCCCCACTTGAATCCTACTTGTCTTTAAGTAGCCTTTAGAAGTTTATAAAAATGTATCCCTAAGGATATTTTTCGTTAAAGCATTTATTTGATCTATTACAAGTACACAACCAAACACCTCACGAAATAGGAAGATGAAAACACTCAAATCACTCAACTAATCTATGTGGTAACATGTAACTAATTCCCTCAATTGCTTGGTAGTGACGAGTATTCTATCAAAAGCTTGGCAAGGATACACATCTCCACCGCTAAAGCTAAGGAGTAACAAGTTTATAAAGGTAAATATGGGTTTATATGAGAAGGCTTAGGGTTGATTACTCTAACGAATCTTTATCGATACCAATATTCCAGGAGGGTGACAAAGACCACACATACACACCCGTAACGACGGGATAGACACATGTGACTGCTCACTCCCACCTCGAATAAGCTAAAGAGTAGGAATAGTAAAGTAATATAGGGTATGGATCTTCTAACTTTCACCAATAGTAATAAACCAACAAGGCAACTGAGACATGCATACATGGTCATAACGACGAAATAGATATGCACGCTTGATCACATCCTCATTCGCGTAAAACTCATGGTTAATGATTAGGAAAGGGAATTAAATTGTTTTTAAATAAAAATTACGAAATAAATAGATTAAGTCTAAAATACAAGTTGCTAGACACTTTTTCCCGGCCATCACCATGATAAAGACACAACTATTTACAACGTCTTGATCATAGATAAAAAACAACAACCTAAGTTGGAGTTCCCGTAACGGTCAACTTCCCATTCATCCCATACTTTACAAGGAAAGTGGTGATATCTTTCACTTTATACAATACTCTACATCATTGATTTGTATCAACGAATAATCGATCCTTCGTGTAATTCCTTCGGTAGTTGCGAAACGATTATCTTCAAACTTTTCCTTCTCTTTTTTGTTGCAATTTTTCTAATTTTTTCGATATTTTTTTTTGCTACACTATACTATGAAAGTCGGTGTAGTCTCACCATCTTCACGATCATAATAATTCCGGATAATTCCTTTGGTAATTCTTCGTTCTTCGCACGTACCATTAATTGTAATGGTAGTAAAATACATGAGTTTTGACTATAATATACATTCCCATTTGCGATGTGCAAATTTCTTCCAACCGTACCAAAATAGACACAAGACTCGGGAAATACAAACTTTACACTTTAAGCAACTAGCAACTGTAAAATAAACTTAATCTAACAGGGTAGACTAAGGTGTAAAGGTGTAACGAAATAAATAATTGGTGTAGTTTCTAAAGGATTGGCTCTACGGGTTGTTCTAGGGGTATCTTACTCTTAAAGTGAGAGTAAACAAAGGGTTTATACGGGGGTTAACTAACCAGTGTAGTTAGTTAATAAGCAACATGTAAAGACGATTTGGGTGTAATCCTTAAATTTACCAATTTAAACAAGTTACTCCATCTAAATCCATAGTACTTATTATTGCGGTCTCGAATAGATATACCAAGCCAAGTTCTAAAGTCTACAACATCACCGGCACACTCATATTTTGGTGGAATTAGGGTAAACATTTAAAAATGGATAGGTTAAATCCTCACAATATCTAACAAGGGTTGTTGTGTGCGGGTTATGTATCAAGTAATTTCACAAAAGTATGCTTGAATTTTTTTTTAATTTGAGCATAATTTAAGCATTTTAGTGTGAAAATTAAGACAAGTAAACATTCTAATTCCATCCCCCCACTTGAATTATACAACATACTCGTTGTATGGATAAAACATTAAATACGGGTATTAAAAAGAATTAGAATGAGAAACTCCCATAATATTTGCTCGGTAGATTCTCCATGTTGAGTTTAATTGAGCAAGAATGTGTGTTGAATAACCGCCTTGAAGTTTTAAGACTCCAACACTTCAAGATTTCCATATTTGTTAATTCTTCACCAATATTCGTTGATTTCCTTTTAGTAAGGTCCTGTGCAAGATATAAGAAAAACAAGTGCAAATCTATCTCCGATGTATTCGTATGGTTAAACTCGAAATAATAACCTAAAACTATACAGGAAGTCGATACGCCGTATCCATACCCCAGGATACGTCGTATTGATACCTCTATACGCTGTATTCATTTAATGAATATGTCGTATAGACTGTGCTGAAAATAAAGACTGGATAACGTCCAGATAGTCAATACGCCGTATCCATGGGTTTTGGATACGCAGTATAGAAAATCTGGGAAGACAGACTCGATAAAAATTAAAAATACATTCCGGGTTGTCTCCCGACAAGCACTTTTGTTTACAGAAAATTCTTTAAGTTAGACATGCCCCAATTTAATCCCATCCTTATAAAACAATTTCGAACGGGATGCCAAATAGCACATACAAATTCTTGATTAGGAAAATGAATGACATCCCTTTGTTAAGATGATTCCAAGTCATGATATTAAAATTTAATTCCTTGATAAAGTTTCAGTTTTGAAAAATTTATTAGATGTATCATGACTTGTTTCCAAAAGCTTATTTGACGAATGTACAAAGGCACCAACATCATTATTTATTACATCAGGTAACGGTTTGACAGATAAATCCCCCGAAGAGTGTTCAATATCGACTTTATCATCATCATTGTCCTTATCCGATTTTGAATCATTGGGATAAATTAAGTTAAAAGAAAATAGATCATTAAAGTTTAAAACATTTTGTTCCTCTTCATCACATTCGGACAATGATGTTTCATCTTTCAAATTAAATTCATCGATATGTTGAGGGTTTAAAATAGGTTCAGTTAACAAATCTGATTTAGACGTTTGAGCATTATTGTAAACAATGGCTGGAAATTCATTCTCAAAATCTTTAAAGAAGTCTAAATCATCAAAACAACTAACTGTAGGCTCGGGTGGTGGAAACGAAGGCATATTGACTTTTTCATTGTCATTTTCCGAATCTGTGTTCAAATCATTGACAAAAAATATTTTGTAAGAAAACAAGTTTTTGACCAAAATTATCGTATAATCTTCATCGTCAGAATCGTTGAACAAAACTCTAAAGTCAATTTTATTGTTAAGAGAACTTACCGTGGGTTCACAAGAAAGTGTTTTTTTAGATGACATCTGGTCATTAAAAGCTATAGCTGGGAATTCGTTTTCAACAGATCTGAGGTCGTGAACGTCTTCATCATACCAGATCTTACCATACTTAGCAGTTTCCTAGTTAACCACCTTACCACGTTTTCGAGCCTTTTCTTCCTCAAGCCTGATATACTCTTCCATGGTAATGTTGGGGTCGTCCATTTTCACCTGTAATAAATTTGCTAGGAAAGAAAACTGTCAAATAGCTTAGTACGCCGTATTGATGATAGAGTAGAATACGCTGTATTGGTTTGAAAAACAAATTATACGTCGTATCCAAGAAAATAAATACGTCGTATTGAAACAAACTGTAATAATGCACACAAACACACAATTTGCAAAATATACAATGCAGAAATCAAACACAAAAAACAAACACACAAATATGCAAATTAATCTAAACTAAATCTAAACTAAACTAAAACACTAATAAATAAGAATTAAACAACTTCACTCCCCGACAGCGGCGCCAAAACTTGATGTGTCGTTGTGTGGTGTTTATTTATGATAGTTCAAGTTTTAAATTTATATTTTGCCGACTTAACAAAAAACAACACTTTAACGGGCAGTGTACCCGGTCGGTGGTAGATTTATGGTAAGTAGGGTGTCGAACACTTGAAGCGAGGTTAAATCTCTCAATTTATTTATATTTTGGTTATCTAATCTAAGTTAATTCTAATCTAAGTCAAACCTATGCTAATCCTATGTTAGTTCTAGTCCTAATTCTAACAGGTAAAAGGGGGTTTCAGCCTGAGAGACTGGCACGGGTTTGGTTGGTGACTACAATCAATTCTAGACACTTTAACTCACGCAAGCAAATTAACAAAATATAAAAGAGCGGTCGAGCCTTATGATAGAAAACTGTATAGTCATCATTAATCCGATTAGAACTTTGGTTTGTTTATTCAATGCAATGATTACTTATCTCGAAGAGGCATATCATTCTTAGACTTAGGCGAGACTTCATCCTAAGACCTAGACACATTAATTCTATCACAATTAAAGCATCTGCATAAAGCATCCTTATTTGCTGATTATAATCTATCTTAGGGATTAAAGCAATGGTGATCTTGTTAAACCCTAGCTCATAGAGACTTTACCTACTTACTGCTTAATGGCAATTTATACTCTAGTAGTCCACTTGTCCAACTATCCAATAGAATCAGAACATTACTTGTTGAATTATCTAGATTCACCTACTAGTCAACATGTTCAATAAACCAAAGGCAGTTTCCGTTAACTAGTTAAGCCAGAAGCGTATCCTTAGCACGATTTTAGAAGGACAATACTTGTGATCCTATGATTCTAGATGTATAAATCACTATATGGAGAGCTATCTCGGCATCTAGATTACTTGGTCCGTATCACTAGATCCAGTTGAATGATAGGTCGCATACAAAAGCACGTAAACAAGTATAAATTGATAAACATAAACAAACGTTCAACGATAAATTAAGCAATCAAGATATAAACAAAACCAAACATTCAGATCTTCACAATAACGGCTAATACCCGAGAGTATTAGCCTTCAAACATCATAATTAATACAAGAGTAATTGATTTAGCCAAGGTAAACTAACTGAGTTAACGAATGATACCAAAAACTGAGCGATTACAAAAGTATAAGAATTTACATGTTGTCTTCTATGGATTGGAATGCGTTGCAAGACCTCTTCTGCTCTTTTTCTCCTCTAAAAATCGAGTTTTGTGGATTAGGTATCGAGAATATGATTTAGCACACTTAAAACTTGTTTTTGAGTTTTGTATTTATAGGGTCTGGAAGTCGGTTCGATATGGCGTATCCAAGGGATTAGATACGGCGTATTAGAGTTTCTTGGAGTAGGGACCACGTTTGATATCTTCCAGAATATTCACATACTATATCTTGATTACGGCGTATTGGTCTTCTCTGGATACGACGTATTGAGCTTGTTTCCTTTGTGGTCCTTGGTGAGTGCAGGCATGGATACGTCGTCTCTTCCTTGATGGATACAGCATATCGGTTGTCAGAATTATTAATCTTCAAAATATCTTTATTTAAGCTCTAGAATGTGCGCCATTTGCTAATATTCACCAAGTACTCCATAATTACTGCAATTCTCAAATATAAACGATTAAGTAACAACTCTTTGCAATAATTATACAAAATGGGTTAATTACATGGGATAAATGATGATATAAAATAGACGTTATTTGATGTCATCAAATATCCCCCACTTGAATCCTACTTGTCCTCAAGTAGCCTTTAGAAGTTTATAAAAATGCATCCCTAAAGATATTTTCCGTTAAAGCATTTATTTGATATATTACAAGTACACAACCAAACACCTCACGAAATAGGAAGATGAAAACACTCAAATCACTCAACTAATCTATGTGGTTCTTGGAATGTCCCAAATAATGAAGTAATCTTGTTGAACTTGAAATTACTACTGAAGCTAAGAGTTGACGTTCAGAATTACTTTAGTTAAAAATGTTTATGTTTATTGTAAATTAATAAACATGAAGTCCTATAATTGTTGAAAGACTTATAACATAAAGTAAGTTATGTCTTCTAGTGATGACATAAACAAAAAGTCCTTGAATTGTTCAAAGGCAAAATGATGTATAGTTAACATGTTATACCTCTTGAAAAGATATGTACATAGAGTTTTTGAACTAGTTAAAATCATATACATTATAGCATGCAAATAGGTTTTTAAATACTATTATATATATTTGGATTTGACACTAATAATTGTATGTAACCTAAAGAGTATTAAGTTATTATGATAGTGATAAAGTCTCACAATTGAACTACTCATAGAATACCACATATTATGGTATGTCTAGAGTGTTGAATCAAATTATTTGGAATTATTTGATTTTGATAACTTAAATATTTTACCTCTAAATATGTCAAGGTTTGAAAATTAAGCATGTACTCAATAAAACTCCAACCTAGAAGGTTAATAAGACACCATCATGATTATGGAATGTGATGACTCACATTAAGTCTTAATAAATTGAAGTTTCGATTTGTTAAAAGTCTTATGAATGAATGCATTAAACAACTTAAACTCAGGAATTATATATATATATATAAAATAAAATGACAAGTCCTTCTAGTATAGGGTCTATTTGGTAAGTTTTTAATAAACTTTCGAGAAGTATTGGTTCGGGACTCATTCGAGCGACTTATCGGACGATTCATCGCACGAAACTTGCGCCATTGTTTTCCGAATCATTTTTCTGATAAAAATGAGTATTTACTTGATAATGTTTCATAAATATTTTATAACATTTAATAAAATATCTGTTATTCATTTTGTGAACCGGTTTCGCCTTGTCCGAAATAAAATTGGATTTCAACTCGAGTATTCGCGTTATCCGCAACGCTTTTAATTAAAATGATGACTAATTTATTTAATATTTTTATTAAATAAATACTGATAATTAAAAACAAATTTAATTGTTTTTGTGTGTCCGCGTTGTATATTGTTCGAAAAATGTTTGCGGTGCTGTTTTAGCCATTTTCGGCTCGTTTCCAGGTCTCGGGCAAAACTGAAAAGTTGTCAGGAATGTCGTTTCACATCGAATTGCTTTAGAGTCCGAGTCGTGAAAACGTGATTTAGATGGTCGTTCTTATAAGTCAAGCCAGACCCTAAAAGTCAAAGGGTAAAATCGTCATTCGAAATTTCGAAAATTCTCGGATGTTACAAAATGTGATAATGGAATTTAAAACTCTTCCTTGAATGATTGCTATTGCGAGGACGGTTAGTAATCAAAGAAATTTATGAATTCATATAATCTTTATAAAGTGTATAAGAGGCAAGAATCTAAGTATGGATTATTGCAAGCATCTAGGAGAATAATCTTATGTTTATTGCTAAATAAAGATAACTCCTGAGTATTTCTAAAAGCTAGTGGGAGTATTATGTTCAGGTTTCTTTCACCTAAAAGATTTAGGAAATAAAACATACAACCTTGAAATATATGTTTATTGCTATGAACATATGTAGTATATAAATCTAACACAATTCAACATACCATTTAGAAAGTCTAAATGGATAGTCGTCTTTTGATAAAATAAAACACGAATGAAATCTTAAGTTAGACTAAAGGATTCATTATGCATATTATATTGTGTAGAGGAATAGTTATATCATGCATGAATGCAAGATGATTTGACAACATTGGTATGTAATCAAAAGTTATTAGATAATCATTGAATTGAATATTTTAATAGAATATGTTTGGATTTAGAAATATTCTTAGATTATGGATTTGTCCGTAGTAATAAAAATATATATTGCAACAATTTATTGTGCAATTAGAATAAACCAATGAGCTTGGAGTTCATGAGGTGCCAAACATTATTAAGAGAATATTTATTGTTTACGGATCTTAAAAGCATGAGGTTGTTTGTGTATACGGATGCTAAATTGAATTGAGATGACACTCAATACTAGTCATGGTATGATTTCATTTTTGATGATGACCATGTGGACCAGTTGTGCTCAACCGAAAACATAGTTGCATTATACATTAAAGAATAAGAATACTTTACACTTTTGGAAGCTGCGAAAGATGATTGTTGTTGATAGTTGATGTCACACACCTTATGAGATATAGTGTGTTAGTATTGAGATATTTGTATAAACAAACAATCATCATAGATATTCAAGAACTTCATTAATTTAATTCTTGAAATAAGTATTCTCAAAATTCCAAGAGATCAAAGCTAGTTGAAAATAATGAAATCTATGCCTTGTCAACAAGTACGATAGTCATATCTTGTGGAATGATTCATCAACTAAAATTATCATGCATTTGATCTATTTAGTATTTGGATAAGGGATGTTAAGACAGTTTTATTAATGATAAAGATACGAGGTATAGAGTTATATTTAATATAAATTGTGTCATATATTTGCATGTTTAATCCATTAATAATATTTATTATTCTAAATTAATCCGTTGTCGATTAACAATATGATAATATTGTTAAATTAAGACAAATCTGAGTGATTGGTGATATCTTGGATATTAAAGGATGTGTCCGCCAAACTCACATGATATTCATAAGATGAATTTTGGATTTCCCCAACTAACAAGAATATTACTTTATGGATCGTCGTCATTAAGTAAATCTTGTAAGTGATTTTATTTACTAAATCCTTAGACTTGAGATGCAAGTAGGTCTTGCATGTGTGGATAATCCTTCTTGATCTAGTTTAAGTTATTTTGAAAAATGTGACTAATAATGGCTATTTCAGAAATGATTTTGAAGCATGGTGACTAGACACTTGTAGTCAATAAAGAATTTGTTCCTTCAATAGTTGAAGAATGATGCCACTGGGCCCCTCGTAGAATTAATTAGATGTGTGTATGGTCGTACCCGAAAACTCATCTAGATATGTCCATTGATTTTCAGTAATCTTGATTAGTTACATATACGAGAAACAGAATTGTTAAATAATTGAATGACTTTGATCCATATCCATTTTAACACGGTATTGGAAATAAAGGGATTGTAAATACATAAATCATTTATCCGTGACTTTATGAAACCACATTCGGGTATTTCTAGGAGCATTGACGTGTTGTTAGACGCTTACCAATGTTATTATATTATTTGATGCATGTCCAAGTGGGAGCTGTTGGATTATGTCCATGACAAATAATATATGTCCGGGAATGTTACTCGAGCCTACGGGGAGACACGCGTTAATACGTAGAACAATGATTAATATATTAAAGTAATATATTAGTGTTTAGTAAACGATCGTTAAAATTTTAACGAGAATTAATATTAGTCGTTAAAAGTTAAAGGACTAATATGCCAAACTTGGAAAAAGAAAAGTTGTGTTTTTCCCCTTCTTTTCCTTAAACCGGTCGAACTCCACCTCCTTGAGGAGGTGGGATTGCTTACTTGCACCCCAAGTAAAAGAGGCTATATAAAGGGAATTAAGGATTCATTATTGGTGTGTGTTTTGAAAAAAATAATCCCTAAATCTCTCCCTCTCCTCCTCTTTGATTCGATCAACCGAAAACCCTAACAGGGTTTCAGTTTTGTGTTTTGTTCGACTGAAAGAAAAAAACCACTATGGTTTTGGTTTTCGGTTTTGGTTTGACACAAAAGATATCAAAAGGGTTTTGCTTCTAGTTGATTGTCAAGAAGAAGGTGATGATTTGATTAAACACTACTAGTACTAGCATGCTTCATTATTTGCTAAGAACGTATTGTGTGTGTCGAAGTAGAGGGATCTTCGATTAGATCTTGCGTGGTATTCGTTTATACACACGCGTATATTCAAGACGGTGTTTAGTTTATTGCTAAAAGGTACATATTTTCTTGAACCCTTGTTAACTATGTTATTCTATACGTGTTAATCTTTCCGCTGCGTACTCGTAATATATTTAATGGTTAATGGTTAAATATATTTAATGGTTATCGATGTCATCAAATCTACCGTTCGTCTCAAGCTTCTTTCATGCAGACGCAAAAGGACGAAGCATGTTCAGATGTTGAGTCATCTTTGGGAGTTGCCTACATCTAGTATTCATGGATAGTTTATTTTCTGAAGATTTTTGGGTTCGTGATCTAGGGGTTGGTTTGAAGGAGGAGTGCTCGCCGATTGCTGTTCTCTTTTTTCCTTCTCCAAGGTTTTTCCCACTGCGTTTTTCTTGGGAAGGTTTTTTAAGAAGGCAGTGTCGGTTGGCTGTCTATACTCCTATGTTGCTGCAGAGGAATGTTTTTGAGGCTTTATATACGCTCAAGTGATTTTTCCCTATTGGTGTTCTTGTTAGAGTATTTTATTTTATCTAGGTAACTTGGGGCCTGTCTCAAGTGATATGTGTGGTTGTTAGGTAAATGTGGTACTTCAACCACATTCCATTGTATTTAAATGATTTTTTGGTGTAATATATTTTACCGGAGAAATCCTCTTTACAAAAAAATAGATATAAAAACTCAACAAATTCAAGTCGATGCATCTCAAAAATAAAATGTGATATTAGTCTTTCTCATTTTATGTTTTATTCTCATTGAATCCTTACGCTATTTTATATATAAAAGAAAAGTACCCGTATCTCATATTCTTGTGAAGTGAGT
The DNA here is from genome assembly GCA_026074375.1 of Tanacetum coccineum. Lineage (NCBI taxonomy): Eukaryota > Viridiplantae > Streptophyta > Magnoliopsida > Asterales > Asteraceae > Tanacetum > Tanacetum coccineum. The sequence goes on from BQNB010040744.1 coordinate 30,518, forward strand.
AACTGATATCGTTGTACATAAACAATTTAGTAGCGAGGGATCATAGCGAACTATCTAAAGATATATTTTAACAAAAAAATATCTAACATATTTTAAATACAAACACATATGAACGTAGTTAATTTACCATTACTAAGTTATAAATTTTACATTTTCAGTGGTAAATAGATCAATACGTGGATGAAAAATCGTCATACATATATGATCCAATAAACATTCACATCTATATCCGTATTCATTATTCATCTATATATTTGCCTTATCCATATACCGTAATGATATTCTAAGAGCACTCGGAGTGGTGGTGTCAAACTTAAAAAGTGATGTCACGTCAGCAAAAAAGAGTTTGACACCAGAAATGTTATGGCACCAGAATTCAGTGGCATTGGTTTGGCACCAGAATTCTGGTGCCATAACATTTTTTTATTATTATTTTTTAATTTTTTTAAATAAAAAATTTAAATAAACTTAAATTAAATTTTATTTAATTAAAACATAACATAAAACTTAAACATTACATAAAATTAAATATTGAATAAAATTAAACATTACATAAATAAAAACACAAACTACTCATCATCATTATTCCATAGATGCTCCATAAGGTCTTGTCGAAGATCGATGTGTGTTTTCCTATCGCGAAGTTCTTTTGTCTTCCTAACATGTAAGTCACATCTTTCGACCCAGTCTCTAACAATGTTCGGTGCTGGATTCACGAACACATCTCTCAAGTTAACTTCAAATCCCTCGTCTTCCAATATCATGTTATGTAAAATTATACAACAATACATGATTCTCTTGAGGATGTTGATTTGCATTGCACGCGCGGGTTGTCGTATAATACCCCAACGACCTTGTAGGACTCCGAATGCCCGTTCAATATCTTTTCTTGCAGCTTCTTGAACTCTCTTAAACTTCAAGGTTTTTTCATCCCTTGCAACAGAAAACGTTTTGACAAACGTAGACCATGCTGGATAAATACCGTCGGCTAAATAGTAACATTTCCTATATGTATGCCCGTTTACAACAAACGGACACTCTGGAGCTATATCAGCAATTTCATCATCAAATAATGGGGAACCATATAACACATTTAAATCATTATTCGCCCCAGGAACCCCAAAATATGCATGCCAAATCCATAATTTTTGATCAGCAACAGCTTCTAACATAAGAGTTGGGTATTTATGAGTACTCCTTTTGAACTGCCCATGTAAGGCCTTTGGGCAATTTTTCCAATCCCAATGCATACAATCGATACTCCCGAGCATTCCCGGGAGTCCATGTTTTTCTTCGTGCAATTGATATGTTTTTTGAATATCAGTTGCAGTTGGCCTTCTTAAAAAATTATTATGATATAAAACGTGAATGCATTTAGTAAAGTGATCTAAGCATTCTCGTGAAGTACGTTCAGCAATTTGCAAATACTCATCAAATGCATCAGGTGCAGTGCCGTATGCCATTTGGCGTATGGCGGATGTGCACTTTAAAATAGGACCAATACTATTACGACCGATCGCATCGATCCGTACTCTAAAATACCTAAAGTACTCAGGCAGGGGTTGCACATTATAACTTAAGATATCGTTGAGTATTTTATTAAAAAGTCTAGAGCTCATACGATACCTGCGCCTAAACTTTTCTTCAGGATATTTAGGTTCATACTCGTCGTCGCCAAAATTGTGGTCGATTAGCCTTTGTTCCGCCTCTTCTCGTTCACGATATATGTATGTCCTCCTCCTCTTTGGACCATCACTCGAACCCTCGGCTTCTTGCTCACACAAACCCACACAATGTTGATACGACTCATAATCTCGCATATATCGATCATAGTCGGGTTGAAAGATCGCATCATAATGATCGTATGTGTCAGTTGGGTCGAAATCGTTGATATTATTTTGATCCATATTTGAAAGAAAAAAGAGAAGTATTGATGTAGAAGATGTATTGAAAGTGTGTGTGAAGTATGAAATAATAAGGGGGTATTTATAGGATTTTTAAAGGGGTAAAATTAAGGTTTTGGGGGTATTTTTTTTGAAAAACCTCTCTCCCCAACGGTCCTCCAACGGATACTTTAAAAAAAAATTAAGTTTCGTGTGGGCTGTTAGCCATGGCGCGAGAAGGCTTGGCGCCAGGCTGGGAGTGGTGCGCCATGGTCTTTTTTCGCGCCAAGGCTTGGCGCCAGGCTAACAGCCGACCACTCTCTCCGCTCTAAGATGCTTCTGGACTATGTTTCAACACAAGTATAAAAATATGTTTGAACACTTTTATGGGCCCGTTTGGTTTGTGGATGAGTTTAGGATTAAGATTTGGATTTGGATTTAAATTTGGTTTGAGATTTGGTTTTGGATTTAAGTTAGGAGAGAGAAAATTAATATTTAAATTATATTATATATTAAAATAAAAAATAAAAAATATTTATATTAATAATGAGGGGATAAAAAATAAAAATAAAAGGAGGAGAGAACACTTGGTCCCGCAATTGTCATAAAACCCTCCCACCACCCAATCTTTGATATAAACCCTTAGGCTGAATGAAGTAAGAGCACTAAACTCACCATCCACCTCAGCGCCACGTCAGCTTTCTCTCTCCAACTTTATCACTCACCTTTCAACCGTTTTAGCACTCACCTTTCATACCAAACTCACCTTACACATCATTTTTTTATTTAACTTATTTTCATTCATAAATTAAAAACGTTAACGTAAACGTGCGAAATTAATAAAAACGTTAACGTAAACGTACAAAATTAATAAAAACGTTAACGCAAACTAAATTAAAAATTTTTATTCATAATTTAAAAAGATTGCATAATCATAAAAACATTACGTTAAAAATACAATACTGAATGTGAGAGTTTTGTTTAAAAATAAATGAACTGTATTTAAAAAATGAGTGAAATAGTGGGTATTTATTGGTAAAAAATAAGGGTTTTTAAATTTTTTTATATATATAATGGATAAAGAAACATGTGGGTCATAAATAATACCACTCACTTGTGGTGAGTGGCTCACCACTCAAGCACCAACTCACGTGCGAGTTTGCAAGGGTGGCATAAGATGAATGATGAGTTTTGTGAGTTTGGGTGGTGAGTTATCACTTACTCCGCCCAGCCTTATATATGGTTTAAAACCCCAAACTCGAGTATCAAACCAAACAACTTATTTTAATTTAATATCCCAAAACCCAAACAAAACCCCCCAACCAAACGGGCTCTAAATAACTTTTGTAGAAAAAGAGATAGATATATGGTGCAATAGATGCACAAGATGCATGCATGGCCCAATAGCATAATATTGGTATTAAATGAATGCAGTACGTACTGATGCACCGTCTGTATATTCTCAACGAACCACCTCCACTGCCGCTGACTCTTATTACTACAAGTACTATACATATAGTTTGATAACGTTGAATTTACTATGCTACAACAAAGTGAATCGCAACTACTTCAAATGTTTTGATAAGAACAAACTGATATAAATTAAATGAACATGTTATTTTATATTTTACCAAGTCAAGTTTTTTCTTGTAACTTATATCTTATTCATATAGGGGAAATTAAAATAAGTTGTGTGCACCATATCGTTCATCTTGCATGCGAAGTGAACTTCAGTCGGGTACGTGAGTGATCTGCCAACCATGAGTTTAAGGTCAACCTAGTTTTGGAAAATATTAAGCCAATATATGAGTGTTATACATTGATAAAGCAGACTGCAGATACTGCACAACTATGTAACGCGTAAGGAGTAAACTTGAGTGTACTAATGAAAAAGTTTTATAAAGGAGTAAAATATGTTTGACTTGAGTAAATTTAAGGTCAACCCTAGTTTTGGAATTTGACATTACCAGAAAGTGCAGAACATTGTTTTTGGAGCCATGTAACATTTCTGTAACTTCCATGCTGTTTTTTATTTAATGAAGCTTTTCTTTCTTCCCCTTCCCCAACCGTTTTTCTCGCCCATGCATTCGTCTTTCACACAACATATTTATTCTCGTCCCCATACTCTTTATTATTTCAAATACTATCAAATACACTGCACATTTAAATCTAATTTAATTTACACAAACAAAAATCACATTTCATAAGTCGATTTACCCGAGTAGCTGGAGCTCGACTTGATCAGTTAATGATTACACATGGCCTCATATAGACTTCTCATCTTCCGGGTAATAGTCATTAATCATTTAATCGCGGCAACCTTTTGATCCAGACAAATATACTTGGCTTATATAATCAATGCTAGCTTAGCAACAAGATGTTGCCAAAAATACATATGCAACTAGAGATATGGTAGTGAGCCTAAAGAAGATCATTGCAAGCCATGTTGTATAGTCGATATCAATGCACATGTGAAGTTTTCTACCGTTGCGCATTTAATTTAACGGCTCTACCATTATGTGGTCTCTAACTCGATCGATCTCCATTTTAATTTACATGTATCAAGGACCATCTAATTTGTTAAGCATGTTAATAGCAAACTGTTCATGAGTGGTTGTTGAGGAAACGCGTACAAATAATTTATATTATCATTTTCACATAACTTGTTCAGTTGTTCCATATTAAATTTTGAATTAATTGGTGTGGTTGGGATGAAAATATCTAAATCATATGAAATCAATAATGTATTCCTCAGACATAAGGTAGTAGCAATAACATTATAATAAAATTAAATTGCATATGATAATAATAACTTGTATATCATGATCATCTCAACAATAATGTTTTCCGGGCGGACCTAGAGGTTTTCGGAAGTTCATGGAAACCCGATGGATATTTGCCGCATAGTGGGTTACTCGTATAAAATTTCGTTAAAAATCTCGATTTCTCTGAAGTGAACCTGTTCCGAAATAACTTTTATGTCACATAAAAATATGTCTTATTTATTTAGTCCACTAATATGTCAAAAAAATACATGTCTTTTTAATTTGTTTACTAGTTATAATGAAATCGTAACTTTTAATTCATTTTTATTTCTTAATTTATACTCGAAAAAACTATTTTACACACATGATAACTTAAAATTCTACGCTCGCCCGTGAATAACCTAATAACTAACACTGTGTTCTCAAGTTGAGTAAAGTGGAAGAAAAAGAAAAAATATAAAAAAAAACTCATGTTCTCAAGTTTTTATCTAAGAGTGCAAGTGAAAGTAAATGGGTGAAAGTAAGAGAAATTTGCTTAGAAAACTTTCACCCACTTTTAGAGTGAAAGACAATTTTTCTTCCTCTTGAATTCTTTTACTTCCTCTTTCTTTACTTTGTTTTCGCTTTCATTTTATTTTTTTCTTAAAAACGCAGCGTAAATGTACCAAAAGTATTAGTAAAGGGAAGTATATATGGTATAAAATAATGCATTACTGACAATAAGAAATTAACTTATATGCATTAAACACAATATTGAACGTAAATAATGCATCAACAAATGTACAAAACCATAAATAGCTATCTATGGATGCACATGTTAAAACCAACAAACTTTATTTGAACAAACAATGACATTAACTTAGGTTTATGATGCATAATGATCATTCTATTGGAATGTAACATAAATGTTACTTTGACCTACGTAGTACATTATTTCTTTTAGAAATTTCCATACTTCGTATTTTCAAGCTAAATTATACATTTATACACTAGTTTTAACCTTGGATATAAGTATGAAATTTAGCAAGATAAATTTTTTGGAAAAATTAAGATTCGTAACCTAAAACTATCTTTCAAGGAAAGAATGTTATACTATCTCGACTTAGTAAGAACTTGTTCCACCACGTTACAAATTTACCGATAATGGTCATTAATTACTCATTTTGACTTGTTACGAAACTCGTTAGTATTCATATTTATATCTAAACAACAAAGCTAGCGCCTCTAGATCTGTATGTAGTTGGGAAAACCATTGTCTTAAATTACATCCCCCCACTACCCTTCACCTATATTTTCATGCACTCTTCACACCCCTTTATTAAACCCTCACATTTCCATCCTTTCACTCATCACATTTCTCACACTCTAACCAAATTCATCAATGGATCTTCCTATACTCATCTTCACCGCAATCGCGGTTATAGTTACTATAACCATTTTCTCGTTAACGCGCCCTAACCGTGGCCTGAAACTCCCTCCAGGCCCACCGGGCTGGCCCATAGTTGGCAACCTGTTTCAGGTTGCCAGCTCGGGCAAGCCCTTTTTCCAATATTTTAGAGAGTTGATGCCAATATATGGTCCTATTATTACGCTCAAAATGGGTACTAGAACCATGATTATATTGTCACAAGCGGATTTAGTACACGAAGCTTTGATAGAAAAGGGTATAGTGTTTGCTACACGCCCTGCTGAAAATCCTACGCGGGGCGTGTTTAGTTGTAATAAGTTTACTGTAAACGCGGCCCTGTATGGGCCCGTTTGGCGGTCTTTGAGAAAGAACATGGTCCAGAACGCGCTTAGCGCGACTAAATTAAGGACTTTTAAGGATGTTAGAGTGACTGCTATGGACAAGCTTGTGGATAGGTTGAAAGCCGAAGCTGAAGCTAATGATGGTGCAGTTTGGGTCTTGAAAAATGCAAGATTTGCTGTTTTTTGTATACTTTTGTCCATGTGTTTCGGGGTCGAAATGGACGAGAAAACAGTTGAGGAGATTGATGACATGATGAAGACAGTTTTGATAACACTCGATCCTAGATTAGACGATTATTTACCTTTGTTGAAACCACTTTTTTCGAAACAAAGAAAACGAGCTATGGAGGTGAGAGAACAACAGATTGCTACATTGGTCCCGTTTATCGAACAAAGGCGGGCCGCGCTTCGTGACCCGGGGTCAAACCCCACGGCCGCAGAGTTTTCTTACCTCGACACGTTATTTGATTTAACAGTCGAAGGTAGAAAAGACCCGCCTACGAATCCTGAAATTGTGACCTTATGTTCGGAGTTTATTAACGGTGGTACTGATACCACCGCAACCGCGATTGAATGGGCAATTGCTCGATTTATCGAGAACCCTAGTATTCAATCGCGGCTCTACGACGAAATAAAATCTGTCGTGGGTGAAAAAAGGGTCGATGAAAAAGATATTGAAAAAATGGTCTATTTGAATGCGGTTGTAAAAGAATTATTACGAAGACACCCTCCTACTTATTTCTCATTAACCCATTCGGTTATCGAAAACGCAAAACTGGCAGGTTACGATATACCGAAAGGGACTAATGTGGAAATATACCTCCCCGGGATTGGGGAGGATCCCAAGCTATGGGCCAATCCGGATCGTTTTGACCCGGATTGTGTTCTAAATGGCGGAGAACCATGCAGATATAACCCCCCGGTTCGTCGTGACGGTGAGTGAACACTGATTCCGTTTGGAGTGGGGACGTAGGATAGTCCCGGGGTAAGTTTGGCAGGACGGTTCACGTGAGTTTGTGATTGCGCGAATGGTTCCGGATTGAGTGGCTGGTCGTGGCCCGAAATAGCAAGGTGGACTTGGGAGAAGAAATTGGAGTTTACGGTTTCGTGATTGAAAAAACAGTTTTAGAGAGCTACGATTATACCAAGAGTTTAAAGATGATTTATGATTTATTATGATGGTATTTGTTTCATGTTGATTTTTATTCGATGTTATCATATAATTTGTGTTGTAATATTAAATTTTGTCATGATGTTCCTAAACAGAGTTGTTGTAATGATTTAGCGTTTATGTATGTATTATTTTTTGTTTTTAACGTTTTATTGAAATATACGAGTTGTATGGTGGTCAAAAAAATGAACTAGCTAGGTTTCATTTGGTTGTCTCCAGTTGGATAACTGTTGTACTGTTTATATATACATAAATAACAACTTATTGGGTCTGATTTTTGTCACTGTAAAATAGCAAGTACGTGTATTATTGACTGTGTTGTATTGATTACACAATCAAGATTTTATGTACTTATAATAATTACATGACTTAATTAAGAATCAACTTAGACTCAAACCCACGATTAAATATAGTCAACTAATATAGCTATTTAACATTTTATTGCGGTTTGAACGGGAACAAATAAACTAAAACATATGTTGAAGGTTACTCTTTTTTTTCATGCATCTTCTTTGTTGTTTGTTTGAACGTAAGCATAATTATATTTTGCGGTATAGTTGTTTATTGTTTACGGCTTCATCTTTTGCGTAACGTTTTTTTTTCTTTTTTACATCATGACTTGCTTTGTTTTTAGGTAGAGCGATAATTTTGTGACTAACTATTTTCGAAAAACGTCAATGGTCTTCGCCTGTAAAACAAAAAGTATTGATGAAACAAGTTTTTTTGGTTGATGGCTATATCAACATTTATAATATGGGATGTTTTTTTTAGAAAAACAGCAATAGATTAACACAACGAAAAAAAACAATACAAACAAAGGCGCCCGGCCTCCATAATCAAGCTGATTGACGGTAGCAGGACCCAAGAAAATAATAATATGGGATGTGTTAGGACGGTTAGAGTTTTTGTCTTTCTAGTGTTTGTTATTTGGCTTAGATTTAAAGACTAATAAAACAAAAATATAAAGCGAAAGAAAGTAAATAAATCGGGATCTCTTTGCATCATCGGCAAGTAGTAGATGACCGAAGGACAACTATTTGTAATGGGTTGAACCCAAAGCTAGTATGACATGTAAAATAGCAACTACGTGTATCATTGAATGTAATTTGTTGATGACATAATAAATATTGTATGTGTATTCTTAGTATATACATAGCGTAACTAACAAGCAATTCAACCCTAAGCCTAATAGGATCATATCCACAATTACGTTTGGCTAACTAACCATTATCTCAGTGCTACACAAAAGGGTCAATTCCGCTTGTAAGTTAACCCATAATCTATTTGAACCCGAGTAACTATTTTTCAAATACCGTATCATAAGCAATGTTTTGTTACGAAAAAAAAAACCAGACATAGATGTAAACAATAGAATACAGCTTAATAACTGAAATGTTATTCATATCTATATTATATTATAAAGCATTTATGACATTTTATTTTTAAAAAGTCTTAAAATTTGAGACTTTTAAACTTACTTGTTATGAAAATATAAGATATACAATATTAACCATCATCTTTATTATAGAGAACCATATCATAAGGTAACATGTGTCACTTCATAATATAAACAACCAACTTTATTTTTAACATTGCAAAATCGACCTTGTGGTTTGGCCAAATTGCAAACGTTTGATCCGTGTGGTATCGAAATTGCAAAAATCATCTGTGTGAGAAACCTTGGGTTTCACTTTTAGTCCTTTGTCGAACTGAAATGACCAAAATACCCTTATCTTCATTATAGAAACAGAGGGGTATTTTAGTCTTTGCAGTTTGACAAAAGACTAAAAGTGAAACCCAAGGTTTCCCACACGGACGATTTTTGCAATTTCGATACCACGCGGACCAAACGTGCAATTTGGCCAAACCACAAGGACGATTTTTGCAAAAGCCCCTTAAATTAAAATATCTTTTTATCTTTTTTTTTTATTTAATTTCATCATATTTTCTAAAATTTTATGCTCTTTAATTCAACATTCATTTTCATATATTTTTATAAATTTTTAGTTTTTTGTCATTTTTGATGCCGCCAAACCGATGCTTTACACATGTACCATGCTAGTAAGTAACTAAAATTTCTACATTTCTATCATCCTGCACAATGGTGGAGGTCGTTGAACATTAACTTTTATGCACATTACTAAATTTATTTAAAGGGCAAAAATCAAGAAACGAGCTGCCATTAAATGCTGCTGTCGAAACCGGGTCGACCCGCTTGAAACCGGCCAAAACCCACCTGAAAACCCGCTTTATCCACCTGAGAACCCGCCTATACCCGTCTGACCCGATTGCCTACCTCATTCAATTACCGGGTTATCTCTCTCTTCTCTCTCATTTATTGACGCCTCCCTCTCCCCAGATACATGTCTTCCATCCATCTTTCTCTGCTCTCTCTTTCTTCCACATATTCACAAACCCAGATCCATCCCTGCTCCCCTCCCTTTTTCACTCTCTCTTTAGAAACCTATAGAAAAACAACCATTTTTTTGGTATGATATCAGACATAATAAATGAAAAGGTTGGGGGTAAGCGAGGGGATTCGAGGATCAAGATGGAGAAGAAGAATCATGCTGGCATCATAATGTAATTTTTTTTATAAATTTCGAATATTGTTAATGATTGAATTAGGTTTGTGTTAGATGGACATGAAATTTTTTATATTGATTTGTTTTGCTGTTTTAAAATTTACTTTATGTAAGGATTTAAATAACTCTTTTTATGTATTTGATATGGGGAGATTGTTGAGATATATATTGTTCTGTAGGTTATAATTCTGATTTTTTTTTGTAGTACGAGGAGGTGAAAACTGAAAATTGATGAATATGTGGAAAATAATGAGGTCCTGGAAAACGATGAGGTGGTGGAAGAGGTAAAGGACCAATTTGCTTATTAATTTGTTGATGTTTTTATAAAGTTTCTTATTTAAGTTTTGGTCTATCATTTTCTATTTGAATGTCAGGTTAAACGGAAGGATTGCGAACCTGCTGATAAGGAAAACGACGAAAACGTAAATCGTAGCCGAAAACACTCAAATGAATGCCGATTTTCATGTATGGACTGCCTGTGCCATTTTATAATTTTTAGTTTCGTTAGCTGGGCTTACTAATTTTTAAAAGCTCATATATGATTTTTATTTTGTTATGTTTTACATTGTAAAAGAGCCATAAGTTGTTAGTACATCAAATGCTTTCATAAGGTTACAAAAAAGCTCAGATTTGTTATTTGTAGTAGTTATAGTGGTTGTTTGTTTGAGTTGGGTTACACGTTGTTCGGCTAACTACGCACCTACAAGCAGTTAACCAATTGTCTGTTATAGATTTATCGCCATCGAGAATGCAAATGCTTCGCTGCTGAAGATAGACAAGGAAATATGTGGTATGCAACTTTTATCCTCTTGCATTATATTTAGTCCCATAGCTAACTATCGATTGTTGTTGTTGTTTTAAGGTCGCGCTTTATATATTTTATTTGTTTCCTTTATTGTAGACATAATCTGGTAAATTCTCTACTTCCAACAGCCGTTGAGTAATTAGTGAAGCACAAACACGAATGCACTTACTCTCGGTGTAAGGGGCAAATGGAGATGCTACCGGTTTTCTGTGTGAACGACGACCACAGACATCATATGCATCAGGGTAAGCTGGAGTTCGCTCAATTTATTACTCCGTATCATGTTCCTATTTTTCCAGGTTCAATATTAGCTAATAGGTTTAGACCGGAGCTTTATTGACCTATACGTGTCTATTTTTTTGCTTGAATGCAGGTTCCTATGACCTGATTAACAAGGCGAGTTGCTGCACGGCTGAAAGATTACCAGGTAAAAAATTTGTCTAAGCTATTTGTTGTTTGTTTGGGATTTCTTATGGAGCTCATTTGAGGGACCATTTGAAACTTCTTTTTATAATACCTACTTTTAGGGGCTGTTTGGGATTGCTTATTAAAATACTTATAATAACGTTTAACTAATTGAATGAGTGCAACTATAATTAAGTTTTACAATTTAACGACTTGGAGTTTTACAATATATTTATAGATTCGTTAGTTAACGGTAATGAAATCTAAAAATACCTTTAACATCTTGGCCAGGTCTTCTATAACTTTCGTTAATTAAGTTTTGTCCTAAGAGGTCGTTTAAATGGTCGAAAACTATGGCTAATGTGGGGGTGTCGCGGCTGGCTTCCAAAATAGAAAACAACTCACCTGGTTAAGGGTTTTTACCCACATTAACCGACTAAATTTGATCTCAGTTACGACTTCGTTAGCTCACATTAGGATAATCTAAAAATAGCGTTGTAATCTCGGACATGTCACCTTTAATACATCTTTTATAAGTTTAATGATTTGGGGTCGTTATCGGGGTCAAAAATAAGGCAAAAGGTAGGTGTACTCGCAAGCAGTCATGACCACTTGCACACCAGGTGTTCGACAAATTGTCGACGCCTGCGATGAACAGCCGATTTCAACTGTGATTTGCGAGTTTGTTTCTAAACGCAAATGGATAGTTTTTCTTCCTAATTAAAGATGGTACTTTAGGCTTCAAATAATCGTATCTGGTTCGTTTTATCATTAGGTAAAAACGTCACAGTAATTTGAGAAAAATGCCTCGTTGGTTGTTTTCAAAACAGTGGAGAATGACAGTTTTTACGCCTAACTTTAAGACTTTCTAACTTCATTGTTACTTGATGAAAACTAGTGATTCTAGGGGCAAACGAAACACTACATGTCCTATTTACGTAATACACCAAGTTTGATTCTATACTTAACGCTTAGAGGTCGAATGGTGCGCACAAAGTTGCTGGCCAATCCCCCCCCCTCCGCTCCCCCCGCCGTCTCGCCCGCCCCTCGCTCCCCCCCCCCCCCCCCCGGCGCGTGTTATAATAACTTAATATATGTTTTCTTTTTATCTACTGTTTACAGTGTTGAGAAAGCCACCCAATGGATGCTAATCAATAAACCCACTACCCCCTCGCATAACCATGGTTCTTTGTTTTGTTAGTCAATTTGCAAAGTTTTTGGGGGTTTTATTGTTGTTGAAATTACATCTGAATGTGACAACAAAAGTTGGTTTTTTGTTTTTATACAGATCTCATGCACACCAACCTATGGACTTATATGAATTGATCGTTTCTCACTCTCGAGTTAATATACAAGCAATGTTTAGCTATCCTGATACTCAAGGCTCAGATCGACAGTGAAAAACTTGACCACGAATGGATGATGGATTAATGTCCTCGACTTATTACCCTTAACGTATATAAAACAACCAAACACCCTCCCCCCAACAATCTGCTATCCTCCGACTCTTTCACTCTTATGTTCACTAAACGCATATTATACCTGCACTGCATTACATGCTGAGTCGACACAAACAGGGAAGAGCCAATAAAAAATAAATAACTTAGTTTGGGTTTTAATTGCGGGTTTTAGGGTTTTTGATGGATGTGATGGTGTTCATGTTTGTGTGTGTTAGTATGTGAGTTAAAACAATGGATGGAAAGGACAAGGAGATACCCATGGTTGCAATGAGTATGATTTTACTTAGGTGGTGTTCTTTTGTGTTTGCATAAGCAGTATGCAGACGGGTTCTTTATACACAAATAAATGTGCAGGCTTAGTGTTCTATCTTGAGGTCACGTTTTTTGTCAACCCAGATCTTTGGAGTTTTTTTATAATGGTCAATGAAAATTAGTGTATCGTCTATTTGGTTGCTTATACTGTGGGTGTATCGGCTGTGGGATAGCAGAAACAGGGTAATATCACTCTTCCAAAATACGTGGTTGGCATTTTATGGGGATATATAAAAGGGGATTTTAGGGGCTTTGTCCCAATGGGTTTTTGTGAACAAAAGTTGGGTTTTGTTTTTAACAGATTCAAGCACACCACTATGGACATATGAATTGCATAATAAAGATAAATAACAAGGAGTGATTTAGCTCACAGAAACTCAAGGACGAACGCGTAAAAAACTTGACCTACGAATGATGATGGATACACGTAGCTTATTACCCTTCACGTATACAAAAAACCAAACACCCAAACAATCTGCTAACCGCGACTACTTTCACTCCTTATGATCACAAACACGCTCCTATACCTGCTGCCTTAATGTGATCGACCAACAGGGAGAGCCAAAAACTAAATAACTTAGTTAGGGTTTCTTGGGGTTTTAGGGTTTATGATGGAAGTGATGGTGTAATGTTTGTGTGTGTTGTATGTAAGTCGAAACAAAGGATGGAAGGACAAGGAGAACCAAGGTGAAAGAGTATGATTATAACTTTGGTGGTGTTCTCTGTGTTTGCAAAGCAGTATGCAAAGGTTCTTTATACACAAATAAAAGTGCAGGCATAGTGTTCTATCCTTGAGGTCACGTTTTTGTGTCAACCCAAATAAGGTAAGGGATCTTTGGGTTTTATCATGGTCAATGCATAGTGAATAAAAGGTGCTTACTATGGGTGTATTGCGTGGGAAGCAGAAACAAGGGAAACACTGCCAAAATCACGTGAGGTTTTAAGGGATTTATAAAAGGGGATTTTAGGCTTTGTCCAATAGGTTTTTGAGTTATAGTAAGGATGGATTTTGTAAAGTCTTATCTTATTTAAATGTTTTGGTTTGAAGAGTGCAAAAGACATACACGAAATTTTTGTCTAGTTTTGTTAGGAGTGCATATTTAGTCTTCTTGTATCATTTTATTACTTAAGGGTTCTTATAGTCAGCATTAATTGAAGAAAATGGAAGAAGTATTGAACTTGTTTTTGTTTACGTACCATAAATTAAATCCTAAGTTGTGGTAAAAGGGAAAAGAAATAGGATGTACCCGTTTCTGGGTTAGCTATGTTGTAGAGAAACTGATACTAGTTCTCTAGTTTAAGCGTAGTACTAGTTCACGTTATTAAGAAGCCTTGGTTAAATTTACTCATTAGAATTTAACTAGGCAATTTAAATAAAAAGTAAACACGTAAAAATTCTATAAATAGAAAGGAAATGGAATGATTGAAATCGTAACGTGACCTGAAAACACGGGGTGTTATATATATGACACATTATACAATCTATGCTTATAAGACAATGTTGCAATTTTGCAGGACGTAGTTACTTCGGATTGTGAACCTTTTGTACTTTGAAGGACGATAAACTACTCTTTGGATACAATGTTCAAGAGTGGGGAAATGATTTTGTAGAGGCTGCCATGGCTCAGGTATGCAACTATATCTATATTACATCACATCAACTTGGTGCACTGGAATCTTTTTATTAAATTTTATAGACTGGAAATAGTAGTGCTATCTTATACTACACCCCAACCCAGTCCCTTGGAAACAAAAAGGTAGCACATATTATAAACTAATCGTTAAAAAGAAAGCTAATTGATGAATCATCTTTGGTTGTATAATTTCAGGCTTGGGATTTCATATCCAAAGCTAAAAGAGTACAGTTGAAGATTTGCATTGCACCTTATAAAGTCGCATACTCAGTTTCAAAACCTACACCCAAACACCATTTTAGACAAGTTTAACTTGGTGCAGGGGAGTGTACTATTTTTTTTTATTTACAAACTTACATGTTGCAAAATGTGTGAATTTGATAATTAAGGTTCAAAAGGGTTGGGTTGCTTATAAAAATTTGCAAATCTTTATAAACACGTGTTAGTATTAACGATTTTCGGGATCTCTTTGTTTAAAAAGATTAATCATTGTTATAGTTTTAACTAAATTGGGGAAGTGTATGCTTTGGTTGTCAACATATGTTGTAAAAGTTTTTTTAATTATTTCCTTATTTGATTTAGGCACAAAGCATAACATTCCCCGATTCAGTAGTAGACGAGGATTATGCAATTATAGGATTTGCAAACCTCAATCAATCCTTTGTGGAGAGAACTCGAAACAAAGATCGCAAATGAAGCTTATAAGCCTCAACAAGTGTGGCAATGAAATATCGCATGGACATTAACCTTTTTTGTTTACAGCTCATTACTTTCCGAATTCAAAATTTGCATTAATGGTTCCTGAAATGCTGAAATCTATGCCTGAACTTGTAGGTCACATTTTTAGCCATTGAAATGCGTAACATGTGCAGGTTCAAAATGATGCCAAACAAAGTGTGTTGTTGAAAATCGGGCCAGAACCTGAGGTGAATGTCAATACTAGAGGATACTTATAATTTTTAAGGGGTGTTTGGGGCTGAATCGGGCAGCTCTGTCAATCCTAGCAGTTTACCAACAGTAGTTGCGCACGCTCTTCGAACTGCTGATGTTGTTACACACCATGACATGGCAGCTAGAACCAGCATGACTACTACTAGAATGTTTGGTCGAGTTACGAATTTACCCAGCAATAACAACGTGTCTGGCTTTGCTTCTCAGAAAGGTATGCGTCTTCACTGACTTTCAGTTCAATAGCGTAACATTACGGACTCCTTATGACTTGACCCTCTTTTTGCTTCCTTTTTCTTTTTTCCAAATAGTACAAGTTGCTCAACAACACCTTCACACTAAACAATACCTCCACACTCCTGCCACTGTCAGAGCCTGTCACACAACCGACGGATTCACTGTACCCGTATCTACAGTATTTGACTGCTTTAGGGAATTGAAAATGCCTAGACTTCAATCAAACTATGTGACTCATACAGGTATACATTTTCATTAACTTTAGGTTTACGCTTTTTACATCATCTCAGATAGTGACTACTTACGAGTTACACTATACCATGCTTTAAGGCCTAACATCAACATCTTGCATCTTTTGTGTTTTCAGGCGCAGAACGTGCTATTAGTTTCCAACTGCCTCTACCAATAGTAAACCACGCATATTTGTGTTTGGACCTTATAAACTATACTATTAGACATGAGATTGTAACCTTCTCAAACAACAATAAGGAAAAGAGGCGCACGAGTCACCTAAATGCAGGACTCACGTAGTCATGCCAGATTCACAAGTGAACCAGGTGATTGCAACATACTCATTTTCTATTTATTCTTTTCCCTGTCAACAATCTGTGTCTGAAACAGATGTTAGGATACAGATTTGTAAACTTAGTTTAAGACACTATGGCAAAAAGCAATGTATTGCTTAATGCATTTTCGTACAAACTTCATGTAAACTCTAGACACTTACATAT